>CM076582.1:1344902125-1345115419 GCA_034641835.2 Pinus albicaulis | reverse complement strand
CTTCTAGAAGCATAATCAGGTCGATCTTCACCCCTTCATTCATGAACCTCTATCCCTTCATTAATGGAGATTATCCCTTGGTATTTGGAGCTAAAATCCCTTTATGGGAGGACTTTATCCCCCTTTTTATGGAACTGAAACCTCCTTCATTCTCCTATAAATTGAACTCATGTTTCAGTCTCAAGGGTAGATTGATAGACTTTGGTGGATTAGAAAATTGTTGAATAAATCATACTCTCTATACTTGGCATCATTGGTATGAGAACAATCACATACTCATATCTATAGTTTTATGCTACTTCAGAGGGGAGAAGGCTTTTCAAACCGAAGGAAAACAACTGTTCAGGACCCCAGAAGAACATGTATGACATCAAGGTGACAAGATTGTAAGGTTACTTCTTATCATACAAGTTAATACAAATGGATTCTATTTTCTCATTAAGTTGTTCATGTATCTATTAGGTAATTTAATTCTTGGATTCCTTGATCATTTAGATAGATTATTGTTTCTGAATTATTATATCTTTCAGGTGCTTTTAATCCTTTTTATTGTCTTTTAAGTTAGGTCTTACATGTTGAATTGACCTCTTTTGGAGCGACTGGATTGAAGATTACAGCAAGCGTTGGACTTTAGGTAGGAGCATCTCCTCTTACTTAGTTAATTAATAATTTTGAATCTTAATGGTCTAGATAAAATGGTTTACATTTGGTTGTTTGTTTCTAGATATCCTTAGGATACTAGGGATATCGTTCTTGTCTGCAAGAAGGATTTTATTTGCATAACAGGGTTATGTTTTGCTACTGGAGACCAAAATACACAGAGAAGGAAATTGTTTTTATCATATCTTAAAAACTATGCATTCATTGGCCAAGATGTTTCATGGGGATATGCATATGGATTATGGTAACATGCTCAAGAAATTTCAGTAAATTCTAGTGCACACTTTTCGAGAAATCGACCTCCATCACCTACAACCATTTTTAATTTTCCTGGAGATTTGTGCATCCATTGGTAAATATTTTTTATGGGGAGGTGTATAAGCATGATAGAAACATGCTAAAATTTTTTAGGACAATGAAATATACCGTTTGAGAGATATGGATAGAATAAATTTGCTACAGAGTCTGTCCTAAAATGCTACGGGAGGGACCATAATTTCTACAGGAGGCAGATCCAATTAGAGAAAGAGGCCAAAAGATCATGAATTCTTTAGGAAATGTTAAGAGAGGTCCACCATAGCCTCATAATTCATTTTACACACCACTTGACCTCTTCTCCACTCTCATTTTTATCTTTTTCCATGAAAAATCCCCATTTTCACCCGTTCTTTCATTACTTTCACCAAAACCAAGGTTTCTTATCCTTATCCATAGATTGATCATGAATTATGAGTGTCTTTGGAAGCATTATTTGAAGGATATTATTTTTATAGAAGGGTTTTTGTGACTGCTACAGGAAGAATCACATTCCTGTAGCAGCCTACAGTTACCTTACAAGACCACAATTGAGGGCACCAGAATGAAGAATAAATCATCATGAAGACATTGTAGAGTCATTTCCTCAAATTTTGGGAAGCTATAGGACCTCTGCAGATTGCTACAATATCACTTTTCATCTCCAACAACAACACTTGATCCACCATAAAAAAAAAAACCCATGTTGACAAGCCTCTATCAGTCAAGTACATGTCAAAAAATATTTCCAGAACATAGCCAATGCATAGAGCAACAAGCATGGGAAGATAACACCGCAAGAAGGCAACAAATCAACCATTATTCCTAGAGCAGCATAAAAAGGCAATGATCTTTTAGAATATGTTCAAGAAAAAAATCAATCATGTCCAGATCTTCCATGCAACCATCAAAGGATCAACACATCAACAAGCAACCTCCAACATTAGGCATCAATGATGAATTAGGCTACCATGCAACACCTACAACTAATATTTGGCTCCAGCATCACCTGCAAAAACACACCCAGGGTAAGGCTCAGGTATGAAATCCTCTAAAACATTCCTATGAACTTATTTTGGCTTGAAAAATGATGCAATTTTATGAAGGGAAAGGTTTTTTATAGCCAAAATTAGTATTAGAGAAACCTCGACCTTATCTAGAAAATAACTTCACCTTTCCACCAACACACCCACATGTGTGGGAGAGGACCAAGACAAAAGTGAATAGGACTTGAGAAAGTGGGTTGTAATCATTTAGTAGTAATGAAGGACAAGGAGAGTGAAGGGTAAGTGAGTGCCAACTCAGTTAACCCAAAGAAATTTGAGTCTATTTGGCATGCAATGAAAAAATAGAAAAAAATTGAAAATAAAATAAAAAATAATGAAAAAATAAATAAAAAAATAAAAATAAAAGAATAAAAAGGTGGACCCGCCACCTCTTGGCATGCAAGGAATAACTGCTACAGGATTCGTGTTGGTTGATACAGGGTAAAACAAAGCTGCTACAAGAGGAACGTAACTGCTACATGAAGAACAAATTTTCTACAGGAAGGACATATTTACTATAGGAAGGAAAAAATCTAGACAAATTGCTACAAGAAGCTAATAGAGGGCTACAAGAGAATTTTGTTTCTACTAGGGTATTGGATAATGATTAATTAATTGCTACAAGGTACAAAGAAACAGAATAGAGCTGCAAAGGATTTTCTATAGACATGGTAATTTCTACAACGGTGAAAGGTATCCAAGTCACCATTTTGGTCATCACATCCTTCCTTTCTTTTGATTCAGTTTATTGAAAATCATTTCTCCCTCTGTAAGAAGAAATAAATCTGTGTTAAGTGTTTTCAATTCCATAATTTAATGAAAAAAATTAATTTAGATTGTTATTCAAGGGTGTTTATAAGAATTTGATGGATAGTATGATGTTTCATGACTAAGAATTTGTATCAACAATAAGAGGCTTGGACTTCAATAAGAATGAAATTAGTAATGAGGTAATGGATGCCAAGAAACCATTCTTTTCACAAGGAGAATTTTCAGTGGAATACCAAGAAGACAAACCCAAAATCAAGATGTTCCCCTCACAAATAAACCATTACAATTGAAGAATCAGCTCAGAGAAAAAAATACCCTAAACCTGCATTAGAAGTTCCACTGGAAACTAAGATAGGGGAAGAAATGAAAATAGAAGAGTAGAAAGAAGAGCAACATGAGGGGAAAAACATGTACAAACGAACCAAGAATGAAATAGGGCAGCATATATGAATAAGAACAAGGAAAGGTGGATGAATAGGTTTCTCAGAGGATGAGCAATCGTTTCAGTAGGGGGGTATGATGGACCTCCAAATTAGACAAAGATAAAGTCACATATAACCTTTCTTAGGCACATTAAGGCTATATTAAATCTCTCCCTATAATTTTAATGGAGGATTATTAGTAAATACTCTACTAAGTTCTCCTTCAGAATATAAACATGCTTTCTTCTTATGTGCGTAAGATTTGAACTGAACAACAATTTATTCCAAGAGTTTCTTTTAAGTGTCTTTCTTACAGTAATTCCATGAAAAAAATTTTAAAACATGAAATCATCAAACACTAAATGGAAATATGCATCAAACATCAATATACAATCCATTTTTGAAGGAGTTCACCCCTCCTAGGGTACATCTCCTTGAATCAGCTCTGAAGGCATGATTCATTCTCATTATGCTCAAGGTTTCAACATGAAGAGTACATCAAAGTGGTGAATATAAATGGTAAGTTTATCCTACAAAGAAACAACTCCTACAAATTTTATTTTACCTTGCACTTGTTGACCTACAGTCAAGCATGAAATTATTAGCAACACATGGGCATCTTGCATCAAGATCCCTTACTCCAATTTGAAAGAGCATCAACATGTACTAAACACTGCAAGTACATAAACAATCTTTTTCTCTAAAACACATAAAGATAAAAGATGAGAAATAGCTACAGCACAGTAGCAAAGGCTACTACTACAAACATATGGAGGTTAGAAGACCCTTGCAAGATCACCTCCATCTCAAAATCCTCCAAGAACTGGTTCAACACGCTGGTTGTCCATATCACCCATAGGCTTCACTTTGCTAGAAACCCATCTAGAAGTGCTCAAATGGTTCTGAAACATGTTCCAATGAACTCAAAATGGCCAAGAATGGTTATATAGCCTCTTCTTGATCTTCAATTGGTCTCTAGGTGAAGCAGATATGGCCTAACCCTCTCGTGGCACTGGGCATCCTTAAGATTCAAGCTGGGAAAATCCCAACTATAAGTGCTCCATTGCTTCTAAAACCTACACCATTGAGTCCAAAATGGATAATAATGGTCATCTAGCCTCTTTCTGCACTTGATTTGGCTGAAAACTACCTTAGTTATGACTTATGCTAGTTTCACCTAGAAAAATTCCACCAAATCTGGAAAACTGCACTTAGTTGGAGTTAAATATGGCAGTACCATCTTTTTGGTCGAACTCTGCCAAGTTAATACATCATTAAGTTAAGTACATTTTTAGCACTAATTAAGTGTTGTTTAGCACTAAACCTGCACTTATGCTAAACTCACATTAAAGGTTGATTAGGCGCTAGTTAATGGAGTTTAGTGTTTAATTAAACATGTTTTAATGCATTAAACTTCTGCACTTACCGTTGGCTTTGTCGGTGGTTATGGGATCTAGATCTATGCTCTGGGGGTTGTCCCCCTCTTCCCCTACTGTTACACATATCAAACTTTAAATATAAGTGGCACAATATACGGTTAAGAACTAACAATGTGGTGTAATGGAAAATTGTGGCGTTGGCTTGTGGGAGGTCGTGGGGTCAAACCCTAGCGCCTCTACCCGAAATTAGCCATAAAATTTTACTCCACATTATCGGGGGGGGCACGTGGTGGCCCCATGCTTTCACGTGTACAGTAACCTAGTGGCTTGCTTTCAGTCACACAAAAATTTCCATGTAACCTAAAATTCAACCAATAAGACACTACCACTTAGCAGATTATCATTCACCGGAGGACAAAATTTGACCAACATTGTCCCTTCCCAGTGAACATGTCATGTCAGTAGTATGGACTGCTAACTGGGCTCTTGTTGCCATTTTTTTGCCTTTTTTTGCAAACATACAAAACTCATTTTTGGGAGCATAAAAAGTCCATTTTTCACGAAACGAAGTGCACAAGATTCAGAACGACAAGCACTATACATTCGTTCAAGTTCCAACTCATTCGGATAACTTTTATTTTTGAGCTAAAATTTGAGCTCCTGATCATACCTCCCCACTGAAATATTTCGGTCTCCAAAAGAACACTTTTAGTTATCAAATTGAAGAATTTAAAACTCAGAAATATCCCAAAACTCAATTGCAATGTAAAAATTTCAATTGGTTCCCTTCAAGCCCCAATCAAGGCACTTCACTTATCTTCCTCATGAAGCCCTATTGTCCTGTTAAGATTGAGCCATAATTATTATCGTTGTTGTAGAACAAACACTGATGAGTGGAATGTAAATATTCTATTAAAACTCATCTTTACACGGCTCCAAAAAGCACTTCATCTTGAAGCTTCTCTCTTGAATACAAACTCGACCCCATCCTGGAGATGAGAAACAAATCAGCTTGCTTTTGTATCTTCAAACTGAGCTTATACATATAAGTACTTTGCTGCAAAAAATTTTCATGATGTTTGTATTTTCCTACAAAACATAGGTATATTTAAACAATCTTAACAAGAAGATTCATTCACATAAGTTTCAACATGAATACTTGTATCAGTGAATATGAGACAACTAGTAGACAATTTATGAACGACAATTTGTACATTCACAAATTCCATAAAGATGTGGACTATCGAGCCAAAAAATTGTTGGAAATACTAAGAGAGGGGGTGAATCAATATTCCTTTCAATTAGTACTATTATTAATCTTTCAAAGCATTATTTAATCTTCAATTATTATCAGTGTTTCTACAATGATAGCAGTAAACAAAAGGATGACAAATGCACACAGTTTTTAAGGTGGAAACCCCCTCCGGGAAAAAAACCACCTAAATGATTTTCTAATAATTCTTTAATCTTCAACTCCAATTGAAAAGAAAGCTCCAACTTCCTAGAATATAGAAAAGCATTCTTCTCTAGCTCCCACTAGATGGATGCTCCAATGCCCAAGATTCTTCAGTAGTCAACTGAACAGATGCCCCAAAACCCACTGAGTTACAACTAACCCTAGCACCACCGTACCACCCTGAATTTTTCACAGGCTTGAACCTGTTGGTGACTTCATGCACCATCCTAGCACCACCCTACCACCCTATAGAATAATAAAAGAATAATGGAATCACGTACCAAGGAAAATGGTCCACTTTACAATGATATAGAATGATGTAGAAGAAGAAGACACACTAGCCCATAACCCCAACAATGACACAACCACCTAATGATGATCCTAGACCTCCAGAAACTTCCTCTTCAACTTTTGGCATATATACACTTGTACAAATTTTACAATGATGCTTTCACAATGACTCAGTACAATGATACCTTTACAATGACTGTATGCAGTGCTTCTCACTTGAAGACTTCATGTGGTGAAATTCTTGCTGTTGTTATGCACCTTGATTTATGCTCTTGTCATGCTACCCTTTCCCACTCTTCTGAACATTATATCATGCATTAAGTCTTATCTTGATGAATATATAATACCTGCAAAAATTCTTCAAGGAAATACCCATGAAATGGTAATAGCAAAACTTACCTCGTCCTGCAGATTATATGTCAGTGCTAAACAAAAAAAACAAATTAGAATACAAAGAACCTAATGAAATTAAGATATGAACATGCATATACAGAATATACTTACTTGGAGCTTACATCTACTGCGTCATTTTGTTTCACCTTGCTTTTCTTTGCTGCCCTAGAAATTCTGGTCCTTTGCAGCCCTTGACAGCACATGATATAGCATTTTCTTGCCTTCTAGGAGCTCGATATTGAATCTGATGTATCTATATGATTTCAAATCCCCAATATGTGATCTTTGGTCTTATAGTAGGCCTATGAGTCTCCTTTCCAATGCCACAGGTTTGACCCTATTTGGATTCTTCAAGGAAAATTTATGCCCAATCTCTCACAATGACATAATTATGGACTAGTTCAGTAGAGAAAACTTGTACGGCGTGCTGTGTGTCGTTGTTTCCTCCTTCGACTCTGAAATTGATATACATAAAATTAAATTCCTTGAACTATCTACCACTTTTTATAGAATTCCAATCTGCTTCTCAGAGAGAGAGTTATGACGATTTTCCCAAGGTCACCTCTTTGAGATGAAATTCGGAAGCCTGCAAAAACCATAACTTCCACAGATCATATCTGTGAAAATATAGTGAACCAAGATCTAAAATTCAGACACCAGCTTCATCCTGATTTCACCCAAGTGGGTTTTTTTTTTTAGCATCTAAAACTTCACAAAAAAAACTTTATAGTGAAAATTCCATGATGACCTATTTTTAGCAGCGAAATCCTTACATGAGGAGGATATGAGGGTCACAATTTATAAAAATGCTTGGGTTGAGAGGGTATTCAACAAGTGAATGTTGGAGGAATTTTAGGAGCTTAATAAATAGTTAGTTATTGACTATTCAATGACCACAACTAATGATTAGTGTCATGCCACAACCCCATGGGGTTTTATCCCACTAACTGGGGTTACTAACTCCAAACATGAATACTTCTAAAATCGTGAAGAATTACATGGTGTGCCATATATAAATGAAAACATATCGACAAGTACAAACCATCAAAAATATCATTGACTCGGAATAGAGTAATTTTTCACATAAAAATTCCCATGAAATATCAGGGTAGCCCCTGGTGTTGCTTGGTTTGACATCAATGACAACCACTGATCAAAAATATCCCCCTTTGTCATTGATGGCAGCACAAGTACTCCCCTTGCGATCATGAAACCTCTTCCTACAACATTCTCTCCCGCTTTGACATCAGTGGAAAAGGGTAGCCCCCCCCGACACACAACCATCCTATGGAACTGTACACACTTCCACTCCCCCTTTATTTTATGAATAAGGAAAATCTAATGAGAACTTGGGAGAATCCCAAGCTTCTGGAAAATATATTCAAATGCTTCACTAGGTAAAGGTTTAGTGAAAATATCAACGATTTGTTCTTTTGTACCAACATATTCAAGTTTGATATTATTTTCAGCGACTTGTTCTCTAACAAAATGATATTTGATCAGAATGTGTTTTGTTTCTGAATGCATGACAGAATTCTTGGAGATGCTGATGGCACTGGTGTTATCACAGAATATGGGAATAGGCTCACTGAATTGTACTTGAAGATCTTGCAAAGTTTGTTTCATCCAAAGGACTTTAGTACAACAAGCTTCCGATGTAATGTATTCTTCTTCTGCTGTAGATAACGAGATTGAGGTTTGTTTTTTGCTCAACCATGATACGAGAAAACCACCTAGATAGAACGTTGCTCCACTAGTACTCTTACGATCATCAATGCTTCCTGCCCAATCTGCATCTGTAAAGGCTTAAATAATGAGATTGTTACCCTTGGGATACCACAAGTCATATTCTGTTGTGCCCTTTAGATATCGAAGAATTCTTTTGTTGACAATAATATATGATTCTTTTGGTGCTACCTGGAATCTTGCTACTTGTCCAACTGCTTGCATAACATCTCGCCGAGAGGCTATTACATCTAGAAGAATACCAATCATAGATCTATACAACCTCTAATGCACATCCTTAGATGAGTCGTCTATGCTCAACCTGTTACCATCGAAGTAAGGAAGGGTTTGCAATCTTCCATTTTGAATTTTTTGAGCATTTCCTTGATGTACTTGACTTGACATATAAATAATTCTTTCTCTTGCTGAGATATTTGAAGGCCTGAGAAGTATGTCAGCTCACCAAGTAAAGACATCTTGAACTCAGTTTGCATCTTTGTAGCAAATTTCTTACTTAGTCTATCATCATTGCTACCAAATATTATATCATCCACATATACCTGAACGATTGTTAAATTATCTTTATCTATTTGTACATAAATATTTCTATCAGTAGTACCTTTCTTGAACCCTTGTTGATGTAGATATCCATCAAGACAAGCATACCATGCTCTGGGAGCTTGCTTGAGACCATATAGAGCCTTCTTTAACCTGCAAACATAGTCTTCTTTTTCAGATAATAGAAAACCTTCAGGTTATTCGATGTAAATTTATTCTTCTAATTCGCCATTCAGAAATGTTGACTTAACATCCATTTGGTAGACTTTGATTTTTCTTGAACATGCATAGGCAAGAAACATCTGGATGACTTCAATTCTGGAAACTGGTGCAAATGTTTCGTCGCAATCAATTCCTTCCACTTTTTCATAGCCTTTGCAAACCAATCTTGCTTTGTTTCTGGTAACCTGTCCATCTTCATTTAATTTGTTCTTGAACACCCATTTAGTCCCAATGACATTTTTATCTTTTGGTCTTGGAACTAAATTCCAAGTTTTATTCTTCTCGATTTGATCAAATTTTTCATTCATAGCTGCTACCCAATGTTCATTTTGGTCGGCTTCCTCAAAACTACTAGGCTCAAAGGTTGCTAGAAAAGAAACGTGAGCTTGTTGTGATGAACGAAGTTGTCGATCTTCATTTATGTCACCAATGATTTGATTTGATGGATGGTTCTTTTGAATCCATTCTTTTGTTCTCTTTGGAGGAGCTTATTGTTGTTGTTCCTGTATATCTTGATGATCATTATTTACTTCTTCCTGGTTTAGAGTTTCTTCTTGTTCGAGAATTTTCTCTATGTCTTTTTCAGCCTCTGTCTCAAGTTTCAAAGATTCTATATCCTCATCATTATTCGTTAGAACACCATCTTTGTTAAATTTAACATTTATGTTCTCCACTATTTGTTTTCCTCTTAAATTATAGAATTTATAGGCCTTTATTTTGCGTGAGTAACCAACAAATATACCTTCATCAACACGTTATTCAAACTTACCCAACTTTTGATCTTCTCTTTTGATACAACATTTTCTTCTGAAGATTCTGAAATATTTTAAATTAGTCGGTTTTCCTTTCCATAATTCATATGGGGTCTTGTTGCAATTATTTTTTAGAATACTTCGGTTGATAATGAAGACTGTCGTATCAATTACTTGAACCCAGAAATTTTCATCCAATTTTGAGTCCTTCAACATTATTCTACCCATTTCTTGTACGGCTCTATACGATGTTTCAACAACTCCATTTTTCTGAGTTGTTTGTGCTGTTGAAAATTGTCTTTTTATTCCATTTTCATCACAGTATTGTTGAAATCATTTGGAAGTGAATTCTCCGCCATTATTTGATCTTAGGAACTTTATTTTCAAATCAGTTTCATTTTCGACCAACTCCTTGTAGATCTTAAAGCACTCAAATGCTTCAGATTTTTTCTTTAGGAAACTGACGGTTGTCATCCTGGTATAGTCATCTATCATTAACATGAAATAAAATTATCCATATAAGCCTTTTATTCTCATAGGACCACATATATCAGTATGTGTCAATTCCAATGGATGTGATGCAAAGTGTTCTTTTGTTTTAAATTCGACTTTTGTCTGCTTGTCATGCCGACAAGCCTCACATAGTGTGTTGGAAATTTTTGAGATTTTCAGCATTTCTCATACTGCTTCCTTTTGGCTTATCCTGACGAGATTGTCAAAGTTTATGTGACCCATTCGTTTGTGCCATAACCAGCTTTCATTTTCTTTAGCTAGTAGACATGCTTTAGTTACTTCATCCAGAAGATATATTTGGTTTGCATCTTGACTTATTGTAGCCACAATTTTACCATACCTGCCTTTCCTGATTTCACATTTTGTGGAGTTGAAAAGCATTGTGTGTCTTTGATCACCCATTTGTCCAACACTGAGCAAATTGTGATTCATGTTTTCAACCAATAGAACATTCTTGGCTAGAGCATCTTTTCTTCCGAGAGTGATGGTACATGATCCTATAACATTTGAAGATCCATCATTTCCAAAGGACACAGTTCCATCCTTCTTCTCTTTCAGAGATACAAATTTCTTTCTATCTCCAGTCATATGCGTTGAGCAACTACTATCAACATACCACACATCTTTGTTGTTTTGAGCCTTGAGAGCGAGAGCACAATTATCAGTCTTCTTCTACTTCCATTTTTCATTCGTTCTGTGGCTTCGAAGATTCTTCTGGAGGATTTTCAAGTCTGCAGTCTTTGGCTAGTTGTCCAAAGTTTCGACATTTGTAACATTCAATATTATTTATTAAATGTTCAAATATATTGATGTTTTGTTGAGCCCTGGGAGGTTCATATTTTACAAATCTCTTAGAATTGTATTGGTTCCTAGAGTACGTGCGACATTCTATAGCTTTATGACCAAATTTTGCACATGAATAACAATAGCCATGAAAAATATGTTGGTACTTGGATGGAAATATTCTTGTCCAAAGTTTCGACATTTGTAACATTCAATATTATTTATTAAATGTTCAAATATATTGATGTTTTGTTGAGCCCTGGGAGGTTCATATTTTACAAATCTCTTAGAATTGTATTGGTTCCTAGAGTACGTGCGACATTCTATAGCTTTATGACCAAATTTTGCACATGAATAACAATAGCCATGAAAAATATGTTGGTACTTGGATGGAAATATTCTTCAGGGAATTGTCTTCCAAGGCTGTTCTTGTGAATCTTGTCCAATGAAGTCTACATGCCTGTCAGATATCATAGGTTCATTGTATTTTGTTGTAGAAGGTCCTGCTTCTTCTTCTTTGTAACCGAGGTCAGTTCTGTCATTGCAATATCGTTCATTATTGATGAGTTCTTCCAATACCCTTGAGCTGTTGGCATAGTTTTGGATATTTTTTCCCTTCTTCACTTCCTTATGTAGCGAGACTACTTTGTCTTCTAATGCTTCCCTTTCTTGGTTGATTTCTTCCAACTTATTTTGAAGTGACTCTTCAATACATTTTTGTTCTTCAACTTCAATTTTGAGACCTTGAACTTGTTATTCAAGTATATTGGAATGGATCTTCTCAGCCTTGAGCTCTTTTATAAGCCTAATTGCCTCCTTAGAAAATTCTTCTATGGTCAACCCTTCTTCTTCGTTGTTTGATACCTCTTGTTTGTTGTACTTGGCCATAAACAATACTCTCTCATTGGCTTCTTCTTCGTTGTCACTGTATTCATCGGATGATGAGCTATCTTCTTTAGAGATAAAGTTCCTTTTGAATCCTTTCTTCTTGCCTTGCTTGTTGAATTTCTTAAAGCCTTTCTTTCTTTTTGAGTTTCCATCACATATGTTTGGACATTTTGCTCCGAAATGCCCAACCCCACCATAGCTGAAACATATCAATGGAAGTTTACCTTTGAATTTTCCTTTACCAATTTTTAGTTTTCTCGTAAAGTAAACATATTCTCCATCTGAAAGACCTTCTTCATCATCTTTCTTTTCTTCACACTTACAGGTGTAGGTCTTTGCTTTTGAAGGTTGTTTGTCCTTATTGGTTTTCTTAGATTCAGTGAACATAGTTTCTAGATGCGAAGTATCCTCTTCGTCATCAAGTCTCATTTCGTATGCTATGAGAACTCCATGTAATTCCTCTTTGCTGAGTTTGTCCAGATTTGCACTGTATTCTAAGACCGATACCTTTGGGTTAAATCTTCCTGGTAATGTTCTAATAATATTTCGTATAATAGTATTCTCGTCAGCATGCTCTCCCAATCCTTCTATAGTGTTGGTTATTTCATCAACGTGTTGGAAGTATGCAACAATGTTGTCATCTTATTTCATTCTGAGTTGCTCAAATTTTGCTCTGTAGATTTGAAGCTAATTTCTTCTTTGACATTTGATTCACCTGCATATATATTCTCAAGCTTGTCCCATACATTTTTGGCAGTTTTACAACCCAACACCTTGTGATAAGAAGATTCAATAAGTCCACTGATAATAATATTCTTTACTTTTGCATCATTTACCAAATTATTCTTACCTTGTTCATCTACGGTTGGTGTAAAGCTATTTTGAACAGTGTCTCATACATCGTAACATTCCGCCAAGAGATAGACCTCCATTCTTCCTTTCCATAGTGCACCATTATTTTCATTGAATAGAGGTACACCATTATTGGTATGCTCCTTGACCTCCTTCCAACTATTAAATTGTTATTGAAGGAACCAAGCTCTGATACCAATTGTTGGAAATACTAAGAGGGAGGGGGGGGGGGGGGGTGAATCATTATTCCTTTCAATTAGTATTATTATTAAACTTTAATAGCATTAATTAATCTTCAATTATTATCATTTTTTGTACAATGATAACAATAAACAAAAGGAACACAAATGCACACATTTTTTAAGGTGGAAAGCCCCTCCAGGACAAAAACCACATGAATTATTTTCTAATAATTCTTTAATTTTCAACTCCAATTGAAAATAAAGCTCCAACTTCCTAGAATCTAGAAAAGCATTCTTCTCCAACTCTCACTGGATGGACGCTCCAATGCCCGAGATTCTTCAGTAGTCAATTGAACGGATGCCCCAACACCCAATGAGCTACAACTCACCCTAGCACAACCCTACCACCCTGAAGTTTTCACAATATTGAACCTGTTGGTGACTTCATGCACCATTCTAGCACCACTCCACCACCATATAGAAGAATAAAATAAGAATGGACTCTCGTACCAAGGAAAATGGTCAAGGAAAAGTTATGCCTAATATCTCACAATGACCTAATTATGGACTAGTTCAGTAGATCGAACTTGTATGGAATTCCATGTGTCATTATTTCCTCCTTTGGCTCTAAAATTTATACACAAAAAAATATAGTCTGTGCACTATCCACCATTTTTTTACAGAATTCCAATCTACTTCTCAGACAGAGAGTTATGATGATTTTCCCAAGGTCACCTCTTTGAGATGAAATTAAGAAGCCTGCAAAAACCCTAACTTCCACATATCATATCTCCGAAAATATAGTGAACCAAGATATGAAATTTGGACACGAGCTTCATTAGGATTTCTCTCAAGTGGGTTTTTTGTTTCAGCTTCTTAAGCTTTGCAAAAAAAAAGTTATAGCAAAAATTTCACGATGACGTTTTTTTAGTAGCGAAATCCTTACATGAGGAGGATATGAGGGTCACAATTTATATAAATGCTTGGGTTGAGAGGGTATTCGACAAGCGAATATTGGAGGGATTTTAGGATATCAAAAATTATTAATGATTTACTATTCAATGACCACAACCAATTATTAGTGTCATGCCACAACACTATGGGGTTTTAGCCCACTAACTGGGGTTACTAACTTCAAACATAAATATCTCTCAAACCGTGAAGAATTACACAGTGTGCCATATATCAACGGAAACATCTCGACAAGTAGAAACCATCCCAAACATCCTTGACTCGGAATAGAGTACTTCTTCAAGTGGAATTTCCCATGCAAGTTCGGGGTAGCCCCTGGTGCTGCTTGGGTTGACATCAATGACAACCACTGATCTACAAAAATTACATCAAATGAAACAACATCTACTTGTTGCAAATAGTGACAATAATGTTCACATTACAAAAGTACCTTCGAAAGGTAATGAAAAAAAGTAATTACAAAACTTTCAAAACAACTCTAGAAGAAATCTACCCAATATTGTCCCTCCTAGGCTTATGGGTTCTCTTTTTTCACCATCTTGTCTTGAGAAGGTCGCTTAGGATTATGAAGAACCCTTTTTGCTACCTTTTTTCTCCCTTGAATCATGTGACATAACCCTTTTACCTTTCCTCAAACAAAGTTATGGATGCAGCTTCCAACAACGTTCAATATCATGTTCATGCACTTGGCAATGAACATAGAAAAACCTATTCTTGTTCACAGACATAGAATCTTGTGAAAGGGAGTCGATATTATCGATGCCCAGAATTTGTTCCATCCTCTTAACCATTACCATGTGTTTATCACACATAGCCACATAATGGTCAAAAGATTCACAAAAAATACAAGGAATTTGGAGGTGAAACTTGAGGTGGAGATTATGGCAACTTTGGCCTCCTTCTCCTTGTTCCAACTTGGGAATTTGCACCAACAAGCTTTCCTTATCCTCTTTGGAGTTTCAACCTTGTAAGCATTTTCACCTTGCAAATAGTCAAATCCTCTTTGCACAAAGCAACACAAGCTAACAATAAACCTGGCTCTGATACCAACTGATCTGAATCAAGGAGTATTGGTATATGATCTGCTAAGTTCCCCTTAAGAATATAAACATGCTTTCTTCTTATGTGCATAAGATTTGAACTGAACAACGGGTTATTCCAAGAGTTTATTTTAAGTTTCTTTCTTACGGTAATTCCATGAACAAATTTTTAAAACATGAAATCATCAAACACTAAATGGAAAGATGCATCAAACAACAATACACAATCCATTGTTGAAGGAGTCCACCACTTCTAGGATACATCTCCTTAAATCATATCTGAAGGCATGATTCATTCTCATTATGCTCAAGGTTTCAACATGAAGAGTACATCAAAGTGCTGAATTGAAATGGTAAGTTTATCCTACAAAGAAAAAACTCCTACAAAGTTTATTTTACCTTGCACTTGTTGACCAAAATTCAAGCATGCAATTATCAGCAACACATGTGCATCTTGCATCAAGATCCCTTACTCCAATTTGAAAAAGCATCAACATGTACTAAAAAACTACAAGTACATAAATTGTCTTTTTCTCTAAAAAAACATAAAGAGAAAAGATGAGAAATAACTACAACAATTCTACAAACATATGGAGGCTAGAAGACCCTTGTAAGATCATCTCCATCGCAAAATCCTCCAAGAACTCATTCAACACGCTAGTTGTCCATAGAACTCGTAGGCTTCACTTTCCTAGAAACCCATCCAAAAGTGCTCAAACGGTTATGAAACCTATTCCGATGAACTAAAAATAGCCAAGAATGGCTATCTAGCCTCTTCTTGCTCTTCAATTTGTTTGCAGGTGAAGCAAATATGGCCTAACCCTCTGGTGGCCCTAGGCATCCTTAAACTTAAAGCTGGAAAAATCCCATCTATAAGTGCTCCATTGCTTCTAAAACCTACACCATTGAGTCTATAATGGCCAATAATGGTCATCTAGCCTCTTTCTGCACCTGATTTGGTCGAAAACTGCCTTAGTTATGACTTCTGCCAATTTAACCTAGAAAAACTCCACCAAATCTGGCAAACTGCACTTAGCTAGAGTTGAATCTAGAAGTTCAACCTTTTTAGTTAGACTCCACCAAATTAATCCATCATTAAGTTAACTAGATGTTTAACGCTAAACCCGCGCTTATGCTAAACTCATATTAAACGTTGATTAGGCGCTAGTTAAAGGATTTTAGTGTTTAATTAAACACGTTTTAACGCATTAAAATTCTGCGCTTACCATTGGTTCCGTTGGTGGTTATGGGCTCTGCTTCTATGCGCTGGGGGCTAGCCCCCTCTTCCCCCGTCGTTACACATAGAAAAATTTAAATAGAAGTGGCACGGTATATGGTTAAGAAATAGCCGTGTGGTGTAATAGAAAACCATGGCATTGGCTTGTGGGAGGTTGTGGGGTCGAACCTCGGCATCTCCGCCCAGACTTAACCATAAAATTTTACTCCAAATTACAACCATGGCGGGGGGGTGCACATGGCGGCCCCAGGCTGCACCACGTGTCCTCACCCAATTGGCTCGCTTTCAACCACATAAAAATTGCCACGTAACCCAAAATTCAACCAATAAGACATTGCCACTTGGCAGGTTATCATTCACCGGAAGACGTAATTTGACAAACATTGACCCTGCCTAGCTAGCATGCCATGTCAGTAGTATTGAATGCTGGTTGGGCTCCCTATCGCCATTTTTTTTCCTGTTTGTGCAAACGGACATAACTCATTTCCAGGAGCATACAGAGTCCAGTTTTCACAAGACGAAGTGCGTTGCATTCAAAATGACGAGCACTACGTGGTTGTTCAGGTTCCGAGTCATTTTGAGAACTTTGATCTTTGAGCTAAAATTTGAGCTCATGATCAGCGTATACACTTAATAATTATATTTTACCTTTAATATGTTCTTAGGGTTAGAGATAATTTCATATTGTGTGCCTAATATTATTTATTTTTGAAGAATATTGTGAGAATATTGGGAAAATTATGAATATTTGGAGGAGGAGATAATATAGGGACTTGCTACCTACTACAGGAGGATCAATATTGAATAATAAATGCACAAAATATCATGAAATTATTGATAAATTCTGGAGCCCCAGTGATTGAGAAAATCTAGGAATGTGTTCTGTGTCATTTAATGCAGATTCCTAGTGTTGGGAACCAGATCCACTATTTGAGGGATTTTGGAGGGGAAAGATTCCTCCATTCAAAGAGAATGCTTTCCCTTAAATTTTTATAAGTATCAATTCAAATTCTCCTCTATGGGTAGGTATTTCTTAGTCTTCTTATGGAGAAAACTTGTGTTTTTGTAGCTCACTTTCATTTCTAGGAGGGATGTACTCGAATTGATTCAAATAATGAAATTTGGTGCCATTTTTAGTTTATAAAGCTTTTTATATTTCATAATACTCTAAGTATCCTTGGGATTTTCCATCACGGGAGCCTTAGAGCCCTTTTGTACAATTTTATTTTATACTTTTCACTTCTTATTCAGATGCATCTCTTATTCTATTATTTCCTATTTCTACATTTAGTATTGGTGCTTCTTTTGTTGTAGGATTGGGTTAAATGATTGAAGTGAGTTTTTTTCCATGTTATTTATGGATTCACAAGCATGTTACATCCTTATAATATATTTTAAATTTCATATTCATCATTGAGCTACTTGGATTGGTTTACTAGTTCACAAATCTAGAATTTCTGGAAGTTCCTTGTAGCAATATGTAGTAATTTTATGCTATTTTTTAGAACATGTTAATGAGCTTAAATTGAGTTGATTCCACTTTTATTTGGTCATAAAAATATTTAATTAAATAATAAAAATTACCCCATGGAATTTTCACTTGATTAGGTTATGCATTTGGTAGGTTAACTAGCTCACCAGTTCTTTAATTTCCAGTTTTTAGACTAGTAATTTTCTGTTTTTTTAGCATGTGTTAGCAGGGGTATTTTGGAGTGATTCCACTTGGAATGGAGTTCTAATACATAATAATTAATAATAATAACATAAATTTCCATCCCATTTTCATTTGATTTACTTGGGCATTCAACAAGTTATTTCCTTCTATAGCAAAACAATACCTCCTATAGAAATTATGTTTCGCTTGTAGCAACCTCTTGTAGCACTCATGTAGCACGTGTAAACTTGACTTTGATTTTGTCTCTTAGGCTTGAATCATGACCCCTAGGCTCTAAATACATGATTGAGGAAGAATAAACACCACTTAGGACATTTATTTTTACAAAGTAGACTAGGCTTATTTATTTGAATTCATGCTCTTAGGATTTCAATTAAAAATTGTTGTTCTTGCCTAGGATTAATTTATTTTCAAAGTAACATTCCCTTTCTGAAATTATTTTAGGCTTTTATTTCATGAAATTCACTCCATTACTTCATTTCAACGAAATAAGGACACATTGTATGTTGCACATATAGTGCTGACACCTATTAAGTTTGTACAAACCCCGGGTTGATTATTTAAGTTGGTAGCCTTGGGAGTTGCAACATTCTTGTTGCAATACCGGGACTCATCAATCGATGTGAGAGTGAGGAGCTCTTTTTCAATAAAATCATAGAGTGACACAAGGGGACCACCATAGGTTAATTTTTGGGGATGTGGAGGACCTCATTTCCAACGTAATTTTCGTCAAGTATGGTGCATAGGGAAGGAAAAGAGCCATCATTAAATAGAAAAAGAAATCATAGAATCCATGTTGCAGTCAAAAACAACTAGGGAAAACATTAGTCCATGTGTTAGGTCATTCGTTGCTATCAACCGCATTAAATTCAAAATATTACTTGGTTACGGTGCCTGCGATAGTTTCATTTCTTCATATGCATTAGATAAATTTGGGTTGGAAGAGCATAAGTAAAATAATTTTACATAGGTAGAAATGGCTTTAGGGGGACTTTATTCGGTAGAGTAAGTGTTGAAGAATGTGTTATGGCCATTCTCTACCTCGAGGTGAGGAAGGCGAGTCTAGGGCAACATCAAACCACGCTTAACACAGTAGCTATCCCCTACTAGATCGAGAGGGATCTCTACAGCGGTCAATCTTAGCAAAAAAATGATTAGTGAGGCTTGAGATAACTTTAATAAAGGTTAATTTTAGGCTAGGTATATATGTAAAGGAAGTTTGATTTGATTTGAGGTGTTTGTTGGATCGAAAGCAACTGATTTTTGGGTGCGGGAATGAGGCCTAGTTTTTGCGGAGATCCAGTTTTGCAGAGAGCTGAATGGGCAAGAAAGGAAAATGTTTTGATGCTTTGAATTGAATGAAATGGATAGCTAATACTGGTGAGGAGTTGAAGAGGGAAAGAGGTTTTCAAGAATCCTCTTCAAACAGTTGAAAACATAGAAAATTAAACAAAACTCAAGGCAGAGCACTGCAAATCTAATGAATTCCACCTTTATTACTTGTTTGTTTAACTTAAGAAGAGATAAGAAGGAAGATGATACACATGAAACATCAGTAAAATTACAATCACAGAGAGAAACACACCATCAAGACATAGAGCCACATGGATCCAAAAGAGTGCTGCAAACCCTGGTCTATTCCTTTGCCAAAATGCAGAGATGAAATGTACAATGAAGCTCAAAGAAATCCCAAGTGTCCAACCCTGAAAATCACTGAAAAACTAGAAGATATAGACAAGCATAACTCATCCCCATGCCTCTAGGGGTCGAGCTCACTAGTTTAGGAGTTGTTTCAACAAGATCTAAACTAAGAACTGGAAAATGGGCAGTGGAACAACTTGCCTCTATAAGATAGGAAACTGATTCATTCAATTATAATTCACCTTTTGATGAATGAATCTACTTACATGAGTAAAAATTTGTCAAAATTACATCAAAAGCCATGAAATTACATCAAATTACATCAAGATATTTACATTTGGAGATAAACAAATCAATTAGCCAAAACTAGGTGAAAAACAGAGTTACTGAGTCAAAACTGGGCCAAAATTCCCAATGCGTCGTGCCTAAAATCTCTATGCATCGCGCCACTTTGGAGCCGATTTTGAAGGCCTTCCTGGTGTCCAAATTGAGTTCAGGATAGCTTGTTGGAAATCTCTTCCTGTCTGCTTTCCAACACAAGTGGAATATCTAAATTTGGTTGCCATTTTCCCCTCCAAAAATGAGTTTTCCCAACACTACTTCCTGTGTGTCCAAAAAGTGGCAGAAAGGTCATTTTTAGGGTGTTTTTGACCCTTCCAGCAACGCAAAACTTGTCAAAATCTCTGGGTAATGGGTATGCATGCACAAATTTTCATGAAAAATCTAGAAATACAAATTTTTACCCAAGAGGAGCTCCCAATCATAAGCGCGCGCCAAGTGGCGCGACGCGTCGGGTAGGAAAATCTGTGTTAAGGCCCAAAAATTCAAAATTGAAAAAATGTGTCCCAAATTTCTTGAAATTTGGGCTGAATGTCCACCATAATGTGCTATTCTAGGCCAAGGAATCTTCAGCCAAAATTTGGAGTCTATCATGCCTTTTGCGACGCTTTAATGCCCTCTTTAACTTTGCCTTCAGGATCTTGATTCGTGCCTTGCAAACATGATTTCTCGCCCAATAATGATTCTTCATGTGCCTCAACATGTTATTTTCCTTGTTGGACTTCTCCAACAGCTTCTCCAAATGAATATTGACCCTTTCAAGCCAAGTTTCTCAATCAACCTCAATCTCTCGCTCAATGGATGTCATCTCGGTTTGGCTGCTTTGGGCAGCTTGTCGATTCTCACGTATATTTTGCAACTCCACGATAGTTTTCTGATCTTCCAAATGTTTGTTTCGTTGCTCAAGGTAGTTGATTATCCATTGGGCTCTTTGCAACTTGATGGTCAAAGTGTCTATTTCTGCCTTCTGCTCCTGAACAACCTCTCTCATCTTTGAGCTAGGAGAGCCCAAATCCTCATCAATGAGTATGAAATCGGTATCCTAGCCTCCTGAAGGCCCCTCATACTGCATGGGCCTCTTACCCTTGTCCTGTACCTGTACCTATGCTGCTGATGACGAAAGCGAGACCCCTTCTACCCCGGGTGGAGATAATACTCGCATGGCTGCTGCAAATAACCCTCTATTACCTCTCTGATAAGTGACAAACATCGGCATACTAGTGGTCTGTGTCTCATGACCTTCATGCTGATATGAAGGTTCACCTACCTCGTGAACAACCTCTGAAGGAATCTGAGGAGCTGTGAAGAAATCATTAGAAATGAAATCCTCCCATGAAATACCCTGCAAGCCGAGCTGATGTATAACCACAATTTTGATGAGTGCAAAGTGATAGATATTGTTGTACTACTGCTCAGGAGTTTTCCTTTGCACGAGAGTGGTCATCTTCTCAATATTCCGGCACATGAAATAAGGGAGGTTCATCATACTCACTCTGGTGAAATGCATCAGCAACCTGATATGATAGGCATAAAGACGTGAAAACCGGCCTTCACAACTGAAATATTTTATAGTAAGTTTCATCAGAGGAGCATATGAATCCTTTAGGAACCGGAAGGGAAACACTCCGCTAAGTTGTCTCACAAAGCTGGGTCTGATATATGGCTCATAGTGTACCTTGTCAACCTGCTGCCTTTTGTTCCATTGTTCTCCAACATTTGGTATTCCAGTTGCTTGAGAGATAGTTTCAGGTGTTAAAGTGAATGTTACACTGGCAAGGGTGACTTAACCATCATGTAAATGCAACACAAACAAACGGGCCAGCTCTTGATGATGATGGACACTAGCAACCATTTCACAAAATTTATAATAAGACTGTTGTTGAAAACATGCCATGGCAAGAGGACAGGCCTGCAACTCAGCCAATGAAGTGGGCTCCTCCCTCACATGTCTGCCACTATTATGAGGCCTTATAGGTGCATGTAATTCAGTGGCGGAACCACTGTCTCGGTCATAAGATGTATCGGTATCTGTCTCCATGATGTCCAAGGTCTATATTGTCTTGGATGAAAATGAGAATTTTGGTGTCTTTGGTTTTGTTGCCAAATATGTGGTAACAAGTGAGGGACTATGGAGAGATAGAGTAGTGGAAATTATGGAATATTATTAAGTGAATTTTGCCACTTGAAATCTGTGAATTGATAAGTTTAGGGATAGCCACTTAATATCTTGGGATAGCCTTGGGGTTTGGGGAAATTTACAATTGGGATGGGGATAATGGGAATGGGATAGGAATGAATGATTTAGGGATACAATGGAATAGGGAAATGGGCTGCTTGTAGGCAGTGAGGAGGGAATAACAGGGTGGAGGAAATGGAAATGATTGACACAAAACCAATTTCAAAACCCTAAAGGTTCATTCTTCAAACAAGATAATAGGGTTTTATTTTTTGTATTTAAATCCTCACAAACAACACCAAACACATGTTAATTGGAAATTACAAGGTTTATTGAGTTACTTGGACAAAGATGGACCGAGTCGATTTGAAGATTTGGAAGAAATAGCAATAAACTTACCTCCCGGCCCAATGCATCGCGCAACCAACCCAGTGCGTCGCGCTGCTTCTATGCGTTGCGCAGGAGTAAATTTACACACAGGGAGCCGACCCAATGCATCGCGCTCGCCCGATGCGTCGCAACAATCACCCAATGCATCATGCAGGGAAACCTCAAAACAGTCTGCCCTCAAATTCTTCCTTCGCTCCTCAAAATTTCTCTTTGGCTTTCTCCTGTTCTCTTAGCATACAAATGAAGTCTTGAAACATGAAAATATCTTATATGCCAAGGATTTTGATTTTCCATTTGAAAAACCCACTTTGTAATGTTTCAAATTTTGACATTTAAAAAAAAAAACTCTATTTTGCTTCCTTTTGGCTTTTTAACTGAATGATGAGCTTTTTGTCTATCTTGCAGGGAATGGATGGCATGGAGCTTTGACAAAGGTGACCATGGTTGCGAGTGAAAGTGTTATTACAACTGAGAACACTTGAAATCACATTAGATTTATACATAGAGATAAAAACACTATTTTTCTTCAGAACAGAGTTTTGAAGAAAAATCATTATTAAGCATATGATGATGAAACTCTTAGCACTGAAACCTTATTTCAGACTTCCTCATGTGCCTGCTAACCATTATTTGGCATTCTGAAGACCTGATTAATGAAACCCTAGACCTAATGAGACTAAAACCCTAAAAAGGACTCTTTGCAAACTATGAGACCAAAAATGACTGGAAATGATTTTAATGAACAGAAATAGGCCAGCAAGTAAAAGACATGAGGGACAAGCCACTACCTTCAGATGATCCATGCTCCTAATGGAATGCAGCTGACTGAATGAGACACCTAATAATGCAATGCAACAAGAGAAATTTTATCTCTGACGGAGGGATGAAGATACCGACACTAACATTGGCTCCAATGGGGATGGTAGCTCCTTGGAGGTGCCAAGAACTACAGATCTCTGGGAAAGTAGGCAGTGCCTTCATCCATTGGGCTATGGAGTCAATAACTTCGACGAACCAAAACAAGTCTCTTGACTCATTGTGAGAACTGAAAACTGACTCAAACTGACTCAATTTTGAAACCAAAATGACTGAAAGACCTGACTCAATAAATCAAACCAAAACTGAAATCAACCTTCAGTTTTATAGCCTTCACCTCGGGCCCCAAACTGAAAGAATGATGACAGCACACACTTGCTCTGAAACTATATTGAAACTGACAAAAATGACTCAATACCTACTTAACTGAAATTTGTACTTACAAATCTTTTTAAATAGCAGCAGTCCATCGAGATTTGAGGGTTTCAAATCATGATGCACTACAATCATGTGTAGTGAGCCTTCCAATGTAACCAATCTAGTATATGGCTACATGCCAAAATTTTGCCCTCACTTTTCTCGAGCAGGTAGAACGATGTACATGTAGGAAACTCACAATAACTACTGAAACCAAGGCTTATGATAACAAACCAGGCAACATTTATCTTTTCTGATGCTTCCAAAAGAATGCCGAATGGATCTTGAAAATCCTGAGGAAATAGTTGGTCTTGAGATCCAGCAGCAAAAATACAAGTACTCCCTTCATTTTGATCTGAAAGAAAAATTGATTGCCGAGTGATAGGAAGGCACAGAGAGGTATAAGCTTCTGCCATCTGAGTGTTCTCTGTAAGTTCCTTGACCATGAGAAATTATGGCATATTGTCTCTCTCAAGGTCATATTCCTCAACTTCATGGTCTAGGTCATTCTTAAACAGAAAACCATCTTCAAGATTATCAAACATGGCAGCCTTATCATCTTCATGAAAGAAAATATTATATGTTTTATGATCTATAAAACTACTTACAAGAACGTCATCATTTTCAAAAGAGGAGGAAGTTTCACCAACACTTTCTTGACCATGTGGGCACTGAAAATCTGCTTTAGCTTGGGCTGTAACATGACCTTTCAGGAGTTGATCTATCTCATCTTCAGACAGAGGAGATAATGCTTTTTGTTTTCTTTTGCTCAAACAGTGATTGTCTTCATGAAATAACATTTTAAAACATGAAAAATCTGAATGAAAGTCCTTAATTCCCTGATCTTCTGAAATTTGAAAACATTGTTGATCATCTTCATATGACATGGCAATCAAATTATCATTTATCACTGAGTTATTGAAAGAAGATTTTTCACTTACTTGAACAAAGATCTCATCTTGTTTTTCATGAACTGACTGGATTACCTCCTCATGAAGGCTTTGTTCTAATGAAATGAGAACATTTGGATCAATAACTCTGTCTTCTTCATTCCAGATGATCTCAACAACAGAGTTCTCCTTCATGGGATTCAGCACAAGGTATTCTTTATCATCACGATCTAAATCTAGATCTGAAATAGCTGACTTGACTTTATCACATTCTGAAATTGAAACTTGACTTTCCTGCATATTGTCTTCTTCTATGGACAGATCTGAAATAAAACCTTCTCTTTCATCATTTTCCATTGTACTAAGATCTTGATCCTGCTGCAAAGTTTCCTGAGCATCTTGATGGGTATCCTCTAAGTTCTCTTTATGCTGCTGAAATGGATTTTCGTACAGAGCCTCCATGATCTCATCGTCCATGAAGTCATCATCTTCATAAACTTTTTCAAGATTTTCAATAAAAATATGAACATGGATACAACAGTTCTGAACTAAAGTTAAGGATGGATAAGATTCTTTATACCTTTCAAAGAACATGGTATGAAAATCCTTTAAACGGTAAATACAAGTAGGCGGCAAACTTTCATACCAAGATCGGGCTTCACCTTCCAGAGTGGCCATGAATATCTTCATCAAGCAGTCTTCAGGAAAATCAACCTTCAACTTGCAAATATGTATGTGAAATCTAACCAGATGTAAAGTAGCATCCTTCCTATCATCATCTTTAAACGTAGGCAAATTCCTTTGCCAATCTACCTTAGGAATTTTATTTGGAAAACCTGGAATGTGATCTCGGCTCATGGGAGCATACCTTCGATCCAGCAAAACCATTTTGATAACAATGAATTCACCAAGAAATTCCTCAGGCTACTGATTCTTGAAGAGTAGAGTCGCCATAAAAATTCTGAAACTTGGGATTCTTTGACACTAGAGTCGCCAGGTGAATGATTTCAGCCTTCCTATGTCTGATCATTGTCCACCATCAACCATCAGATCTAACTTGATACATGTACTGGGGCAATTTGCAAGTTAGATGTTATGTTTATAAAACTAGACCATAGATTGACTAAAGCAGCGTTTATCTACTTTCACTAATGCAAAGCAAGAGCGTTTCGAAGGCTACCTGGCATAACTTCAGGATCCGTCTGTAGATTATAAAACGAATAACACTAACAAGAAAACCATTTTTTACGTCCCCAGTATGGTCGCCACTATTTTATGGCCTAAATCTACCTCAGGCTGAGGAAGGCAGAATCTAGGATAACATCAAACCATGCTTAACCTGGTAGCTAGCCCTACCAGATCGGGAGAGGGCTCTCTCCTGGTCAATCTCAGAAAAAAAATGATTAGTGAGGCTTGAGATGACTTGAATAAAGGCTGATTTTAGACTAGGTATATATGTAAAATAGTTTGATTTGATTTTGAGGGTGTTTGTTGGATCAAAGGGAAAGGCAGATTTTGGGTCTGGGGAATGAGGCCTAGTTTTTGCAGAGATCTGAATGGGGCAAGGTAGGAAATTGTTTTGACACTTCGATTTGAATGAAATGGATAACTCAGACCAGTGAGGAGTTGAAGAGGGAAAGAGGCTTTCAGGAATCCTCTTCAAGCAGTTGAAAACATAGAAAATTAAACAAAACTCAAGGTAGAGCACTGCAAATCTAATGAATTCCACCTTTATACTTGTTTGTTTAACTTAAGAAGAAATAAGAAGGAAGATGATACACATGAAACATCAGTAAAATTACAATCACAGAGAGAAACACATCATCAAAAAAAAGAGCCACATGAATCCCAAGGAGTGCTGCAAACCCTGGTCTATTCCTTTGCCAAAATGTAGAGATGAAATGTACAATGAAGCTCAAAGCAATCCCAAGTGTCCAACCCTGAAAATGACTGAAAAAATACAAGATATAGACAAGCATAACTCATCCCCATGCCTCTAGGGCTCGATATCACTAGTTTAGGAGCTGTTCCAACAAGATCTAAACTAAGAACTGGAAAATAGGTAGTGGAACAGCTTGCCTCTATAAGATAGGAAACTGATTCATTCAGTTACAATTCACCTTTTGATGAATGAATCTACTTACATGAGTAAAAATTTGTCAAAATTACATCAAAATCCATGAAATTACATCAAACTACATCAATATTTTTACATTTGGAGATAAACAAGTCAAATTGGCCAAAACTAGGCGAAAAACAGAGTTACTGAGTGAAAAAGGAGCCAAAATTCCCAATGCGCCGCGCCTGAAATCTCTATGCGTCGTGCCACTTTGGAGCCAATTTTGAAGGCCTTCCTAGTGTCCAAATTGAGCATAGGATAGCTTGTTGGAAATCTCTACCTATCTACTTTCCAACCCAAGTGAAATTTCTGAATTTGGTTTCCATTTACCCCTCCAAAAATGAGTTTTCCCAACATTGCTTCCTGTGTGTCCAAAAAGGGGCAGAAAGGTCATTTTTAGGGTGTTTTTGACCCTTACGGCAACCCAAAACTTGTCAAAATCTCTGGGTAATGGGTAGGCATGCATAAATTTTCATGAAAAATCCAAAAATACAATTTTTTACCCAAGAGGAGCTCCCAATCATAAGCGCACACCAAGTGGCACGATGCATCGGGCAAGAAAATCTGTGTTTAGGCCAAAAAAAACAAAATTTGCAAAATGTGTCCCAAATTTCTTGAAATTTGGGCTGAGTGTCCCTCATCATGCACTATGCTGAGCCAAGGAAGCTTCAGCCAAAATTTGGAGTCTATCATGCCTTTTGCGATGCTTTAATGCCCTCTTTAACTTTGCCTTCAGGATCTTGATTCGTGCCTTGCAAACATGGGTTCTTGTCCAATATGTAGTGTACCTAGAGGGGATAATATAGGGTACAGAGGGAGGTACCCAAGGGAATAATATGATGTATTAATATAAGAATGATAAATAAATGGGCCATAGTTAATAAATAAAGTGGTTAACCCACATTATGTAAGGGACCACATGTAGCTAGGGAATAAAGTGATAAGCCCATTGTATTGGATGTATGGTATTAAGAGACCCATGGTAACTACCCATGGTATTGCATGTATGAAACCTATATAGAGGTTAGAGACTCTCCATTGAGAGATGTCAAGGATTATTGTATGGGCAAGCATATGGCTTGTGGAGTGATCTCCTTCCATACATTCACTCCTTAAGGAAGGGAGATCACTCCACAAGCCATAAGCTTGCCTATACGATAATCCTTGACATCCCTCAATGGAGAAGTCTCTAACCTCTATATAGGACATGCATTCATACATGCAATACCATGGGTCTCATCTCGCATCCCAGCTGCAATGGGCTTATCACCCATTCCCCTAGCTACATGTGGTCCCATATAATGTGGGTTAACCACTTTTATTTATTAACTACAACTATTTCTTTATCATTCTTATACATCATATTATTTGGAGTACCTCCCCTCTGTACCCTATATTAACACCTCTCGTACACACAATAATGATTCTTCATGTGCCTCAACATGTTCTTTTACTTGTTGGCCTTCTCCAACAGCTTCTCCAAATGAATATTGACCCTTTCGAGCCAAGTTTCTCGATCAGCCTCAATCTCTCGCTCAATGGATGTCATCTCGGTTTGGCTCCTTTGGGCAGCTTGCCGGTTCTCACGTATATTTTGCAATTCCATGATAGTTTTTTGATCTTCCAACTATTTTTTTCGCTTCTCAATGTATTTGATAATCCATTGGGCTCTTTGCAACTTGACGGACAAAGTGTCTATTTCCGCCTTCTGCTCCTAAACAATCTCTCTCAACTTTGAGCTTGGTGAGCCCAAATCCTCATCAATGAGTATGAAATCGGTATCCTGGCCTCCTGAAGGCCCCTCATCCTACATGGGCCTCTTACCCTTGTCCTGTACCTGTACCTGTGCTGCTGATGATGGAAGTGAGACCCCTTCCACCCCGAGTGGAGATAATACTCGCCTGGCTGCTGCAAATAACCCTCTAGTGCCTCTCTGATAAGTGACGAACATCGGCATACTAGTGGTCTGTGTCTCATGACCTTCATGCTGATATGAAGGTTCACCTGCCTCATGAACAACCTCCGAAGGTACCTGAGAAGCTGTGAAGAAATCATTAGAAATGAAATCCTCCCATGAAATACCTTGCAAGCCAAGCTGATGCATAACCACAATTTTGATAAGTGCAAAGTGGTAGATACTATTGTACTGCTGCTCAGGAGTTTTCCTTTGCACGAGAGTGGTCATCTTTTCAATATTCCGGCACGTGAAATAAGGGAGTTTCATCATCCTCACCCTGGTAAAATGCATCAGTAACCTGATATGATAAGCATAGAGACGTGAAAACCGGCCTTCACAACTGAAATATTTGATAATAAGTTTCATCAGAGGAGCATATGAATCCTTTAGGAACTGGAAGGGAAACACTCTGCTGAGTTGTCTCACAAAACTAGGCCTGATATATGGCTCATAGTGTACCCTGTCAACCTGCTGCCTTTTGTTCCATTGTTCTCCAACATTTGGTATTCCGGTTGCTTGAGAGATAGTTTCAGGTGTTAAAGTGAATGTTACACCGCCAAGGGTAACTTGGCCATCATGTAAATGCAACACAAACAAACGAGCCAGCTCCTGATGATGATGGACCCTAGCAACCATTTCAAAAAATTGATAACAAGACTGTTGTTGAAAACATGCCATGGCAAGAGGACAGGCCCGCAATTCAGCCAATGAAGTGGGCTCCTCCCTCACATGTCTGCCACTCTTATGAGGTCTTCTAGGTGCATGTAATTCAGTTGTGGAATCACTGTCTCGGTCATAAGATGTATATGTATTTGTCTCCATGATGTCCGAGGTCTATGTTGTCTTTGATGAAAATGAGAAATTTGGTGTCTTTGATTTATTGCCAAAAAGTGATAATATGGGAGTGACTATGGAGGGATAGGGTGGGTGAAAATAATGGACTATTATCAAGTGAAATTTTGAAGTTGAAGAGTTTGGGGTAGCCACTTAATTTCTTGGGATAGCCACTTAATTTCTTGGGATAGCCTTGGGGTTTGGGGAAATTTACAATTGGGATGGGGATAATGGGAATGGGATAGGAATGAGTGACTTAGGGATACAAGAGAAAAGGGAAATGGGCTGCTATGATAAAATAAACAGTGATGAGGGGAAAAAACAAGGTGGAGAATGGAAGTATTTGGCACAAAACCAATTTCAAAACCCTAAAGGAGGAAATTCTCAAACAAGATAAAAGAGTTTGATTTTTTTTTTTTTGTATTTAAATTCTCATAACAACACAAAACACCAGTTTATTGGCAATGGAGAGATGGCATGACTTACATGAACAAAGATGTACCGAGCACATTTGGAGGTTTTTGAAGAAATGGCAATAAACTTGTTTCCAGCCCTATGCGTCGCGCGCCAAACCCAGTGCACCGCACTGCTTCTATGCATCGCGCAGGAGTAAATTTGCACACAGGGAGCCGACCCAATGCGTCGTGATCGCCCGATGTCGCGATAGTCACCCAATGTGTCGCGCAAGGAAACTTCACACAGTCTTCCCTCCAAATTCTTTCTTCGCTCCTCACAATTTCTCTTTGGCTTTCTCTTGTTCTCTTAGCATTCAAATGGAGTCTTGAAACATAAAAATGATATTTATACCAAGGATTTTGATTTTCCATTTGAAAAACCCACTTTGCAATGTTTGAAATTTGACATTTCACTTTAAAAACTTTGTTTTTCTTCATTTTTGCTTTTGGACTGAATGATGAGCTTTTTGTCTGTCTTGCAGGGAATGGATGGCATGGAGCTTTGGCAAAGGTGACCAGGGTTTCCAGTGGAGTGTTATTGCAATTGAAAAAACTTGAAAATCACATTTCATTTATTACATAAAGATGAAATAGACTATTTTTCTTCAAAACGGAGTTTTGAAGAAAAATCATTATTAAGCATATGATGATGAAAATTTTAGCAACTAAAACCTTATTTCAGACTTCCTCATGTGCTTGCTGACCATTATTAGGCATTCTGAAGACTTGATTAATGAAACCCTAGACCTAATGAGACTAAAAACCCTAAAATGACTCTTTTCCAACTATGAGACCAAAAATGACTGTAAATGATTTTAATGAACAGAAATAGGCCAAATGGCATAAGACATGAGGGATATGAGTGACAAGCCACTACTGTCAGATGATCCATGCTCGTAATGGAATGCAGCTGACTGGACTCAGTGAGACACCTAAGAATGCAATGCAACAAGAGAAATTTGATCTACGACGAAGGGATGAATACGACACTAAAAAGAATGAACAATTGATCTAGGGGTATATTTGAGTAAGTTAAAAGTATGTGTCACTTCCCTAGGAACTTATGACCTCATCATAGGGATGGATGGGTTGGAAGCTCATCAAGCTTGGGTGGACTATTATGCAAACATAATTCTTTGTGGAAATGATGAAGGAGAGTCGATCCAAATCTAGGGTATTAAGAGGAAGGTATCTTTACGCTTCATCTTATAAATGCAAATGAATTGTTTCCTAAGAAAATGGTGTCAGGTATATATAGTAAAGGAAATAAGAAAGGAAAATGGGCCATCCCTAGAGAAATATCCTCGGGTATATGTAGTAAAGGAAGTAAGAAAGGAAAATTGGCCATCCCTAGAGAAATATCCTATGTTACATGAATTTACAATTTTTTTTCCAAAGGAGCTATCAAGAATACCTCCTTAAAGGGAGCTTGATCTCACAATAGAATTATAACCCAATACAAAACCAATCTATAAAATACCCTATAAAATGACAGCTCCAAGACTTCAAGAGTTATAAATACAACTGAAGGAAATATTGGACATATGACACATTTGACCTTGTGTTTCACCTTGGGTTGTACTTGTAGTTTTTTCTTAAGAAGAAGGATAATTCATTACGATTTTGTGTATAATATCGAGACATAAATCGAACTATAGGAAATAATAGGTATCCAATGCTTCAAATTGATGATATTTTTGACCAAATAAAAGGGGCTTCTATGTTTTCAAAAAATAATTTATGGTTTGGTTATCATTAATTAAGAATTAAAGATAGTGATATTCCTAATATAGTGTTCATAACAAGATTTTGGCATTACGAGTTCATAATGGTGCCATTTGGGTTGACCAATGCACCTGTAGTATTCATGAATCTTAGGAATAATGTTTTTTGTAAGTATGTCAACTGCTTTGTACGAGTCATCTTAGATGATATTCTCATCAACTTCAAAAATGAGAAGGAGCATGAAGACCAATTTCATATGGTATTATCTTGCCTAATAGAGCACCATTTATATGGAAAGCTATATAAGTGTTCCTTCCTTCATAGATTCATTAACTAGGTAATATTATATCCGGTGAAGGTATCTCAGTAGATCCTAAGAAAGTAAAATCAATCATGGATTAGACAATACCGAAAAATGTGCATGAAGTGCATAGTTTTATGGGTTTAGCAGGATACTATAAAAATTTTGTAGAAGGGTTCTCAAAAATTTGCAAAGGCTATCACAACCCTCTAGTGTAAAGGAGTTAAGTACGAGTGGACCGAGGAATGTGACATTGCATTAACTGAGCTTAAATGATTGTTGAACAATGCACCAATCTTGGGAGAACTAACATGGAAAAATAATTTACTGTATGTACTGATGCATCCAAACAAGGTTACGTGCAATATTAATGCAAGATTTTTCTGCACCCAAATGAAAAACAAAATAAAATATAGATCAATGAATTGAAAATTAGACTCTTCGAGGGGGAAACCACATTTACATCACATAAATGAAAACATATTGGATGATACAAATGACAAGACCTCCTTACTATATATAGGAGTCTAAGGGATCACAATATGATCATAGTCTACATAAAAATAATAATGTAAGGACACAAAAGTAATTTTAGAGGGATTGTATGTGGCACAACAATAAAAATAAGGGGGTGACACTAAAAATAAAAATAATGGGACTACACTAATATTATAGGGACCCGGCATGCCTTTCTCCTTGAAAAATGTGTTGTCCGCAATGCTTGCGTATTTTTGGATGCTTTTGTATAAAATTATCATCCTCCCATGTGGAATCTTCAATGGGTAATCTCTTCCACTTAATAAGATACTTTGAAATTGATCAATTTTGTAGCTACTGAGTTCTTGTTTCTTTGACTGCTTCAGGATCCAATATGATTTTTCCTTCCTCATCAACTTCTAGAAATATTAATTAAAATTGGAGCGTGTCACTGATAACCTTCTTTAAGCATTAAACAAGGAAAAGTAGGTGTATTCGGGAAGATGCAGGCAGCTCCCATTTGAATGCCATAGTACCAATATTTTGCAACACCTTGTAAGGACCATAGTACTTGGGTGATAATTAACTATCCTTCTTAGCTTGCTTAAGGGAAATTTGTTTGTATGGTTGTAGCAATAAAAATACCCAGTTGCCTACACCAAAAATTATTTCACTGCAATGTTGATCTGCTTATTGTTTCATTTGATTATGTGCTAGAGTGAGGTTATCATTTAAGAGTTGGAGGACTTGTTGTTAATGCTCTATGTGATCTTCCACTACTTGAACCTTATAATTTCTCTTAAATATGAGGTGATGGATGGTCAATTATATCCATAAAGTTTCATAAATGGGGTCATTTTTGCTATAGTATGGAAAGAAGTGCCATACCACCATTCAGCGACAGGTAACCACTTGACCCATTGTGTTTGTTTATCATATATAAAGAAACAAAGATATCTTCCAAAAATTTGTTCACTATCTCATTTTTCCTATCAGATTGAGGATGATAAGATGAGCTATGAGCTAATTTTGTGCCAAGACAAGAAAATAATTCCATCCAAAAATTTCCTATGAAAATAGGATCTCCGGAACTTACAATAATCTTTGAGTTTCAATGTAGCTTTTGAATTGTTTCCATAAATGTATTAGCAATTGTACTATCTTTAAAAGGATGATATAATGCACAAAAGTGAGCATACTTGGTAATTATATCAAATACCATCATGATGACACTCTTTCCTTCGGACTTGAATAAACCTGTGATAAAATCTATTGATACCTCCTCCTAACGCTGACATGGAATTACTAAAGGTTGTAACAAACCTGGGATCTTAATTTTCTCGACTTTATTTTGTTGGAAAACTAAACATTCTGTCACAAAATTTTGAATATCAGATTTAAGGCCATCCCAAAAAAATACCTTCTTGACCCTGTGGTATGTTTTAAAAAATATTGAGTGCCATCCTAAAGAAGAGGTGTGCAATTCCAAAAGAATATTTTGTTTGAGTTGGTAATTCTTACATAGATATAAGGGATCTTTGTACCATAATGAGTCATTTTTCAAAATAAATGTGTTCTATGTATTGGGATCATGTTGCAACTTTTAAATGAGTGTCCACACTTCTTTATCATTCCCTCGTCCCTCCCTTGCTTCAGTTATCCAGTCAAGTTGGATAATAGAAATGGCATAGAGAAATGATTCAACATCCTCATCCCTTCTTGAGAGTGCATCTACAACAACATTTTGCTTCCCTTTTTTGTAAATTATTTTAAGGTCATAAACCAACATCTTAGTGACCCATTTATGCTTCTCTTCCGAAGAAAATATTTGTTCCAAAAATAATTTAAGAATATCATGATCTGTTTTTACCTTGAAGTGCCTTCCCATTAGGTAAGGGCGCCATTTATTCAAGGCATGTAGTATTGCAAACATTTCCTTGTCATAAATAGGTTTGTGTAAATATTTTCCCTTTGTTGGGCAAATTTCAAAAGAAATGGGTTTTCCTTCTTACATTAAAACAACACCAATTCCATTTCCTCAGGAATCACATTCCACTAGAAAGTTTTTTGTGAAGTTTGGAGTAGCTAAAACCAGAGCTTGGAACATTTACTCTTTAAGATGTTCAAATGATTTAGTTGCTTCTAGAGTCCAAAAAGTGCATCATTCTTTAGTAATGTTGTTAGAGGTGTTGTTATTGTCCCATAATTCTTAAAAAATGTTATGAAACTAGCTCCAAAAATAGAAGAAAAGAGAGATCAACGCCTTAGAAATAGCCACTTCAGGGGGGAAACCTCCAATACATTACATAAATGAACAATTATTGGATGATACAAATGACCAAAACCTCCTTCTATATATAGGAGTCCATGGGGTCACAATATAATCCTAACTGACCTAACAATAATAATGTAAGGGCACAATAATAACAATATTGGGGTTACAGGGGTACAACAATAACAATAAGGGGGTTACACTAACAACAATAAGGGACTATAATAGTAATATAGGGACCTAACAGGCCCCTCTCCTTAAAAAAAGTGTTGTCCTCAACGCTTGAGTAGCTCCGGATGCTTTTGTATAAAATTAGCATCCTCCCATGTATAATCCTCAGTCGGTAAGTTCTTCCATTTGATGAGATACTCTGAAATTGATCGATTTCGTAGCTGTAAAGTTATTGTTTCCATGACTGCTTCAGGTTCCAATATGATTTTTCATTCCTCATCAAGTTCTGGCAATATTGTTTGAAATAGAAGTTTGTTCCCTATAACCTTCTTTAAGCATGAAACATGGAAAACTGGATGCACTCACAAAGAAGTAGGAAGCTCCAATTTGTATCCCATAGTACCAATATTTTGAAACACCTTGTAAGGACCATAAAACTTTGGCGATAATTTATTATCCTTATTAGCTTGATTGAGGGACATTTGTTTGTATGGTTGTAGTCGTAAAAATACCCAGTCTCCTACATCAAAACTTCTCTCGCTACGATGTTGATTTTCCTGTTGTTTCATTCGATCATGTGCCAAATTTAGCTTATCTTTTAAGAGTTGGAGAACTTATTGTTGATGCTCGATGTGATCTTCCACTGCTTGAACCTTAGATTTTTCTCTTAAAAAATATGTGATAGATGGTGGATGATATCCATAAAGTGCCATAAATGGGGTCATTTTTGCTGCATTATGGAAGGAAGTGTTATACCACCATTCAGAGAGAGGTAACCACTTAACAATTTGTGTTTGTTTATCAGATACAAAAAAACTAAGATATCCTTCGAAACATTTATTCACTATCTCAGTTTGACCATCAGATTGAGGATGAGAAGATGAGCTATGAGCTAGTTGAGTACCCAAACAAGAAAATAATTCCGTCCAAAAATTTCCAGTAAAAATGTGATCTCTGTCACTTACAATAATATTTGGGTTTCCATGTAGCTTTTGAATTGTTTCCATAAATGCATTAGAAAATGTACTTGCTTTAAATGGATGAGATAATGCACAAAAGTGTGCATACTTGGTAATTCTATCAACTACCACCATGATGACACTCCTTCCTTCGGACTTAGGTAAACATGTGATAAAATCCATTGAAATCTCCTCCCAAATTTGACTTGGAATGGATAAATGTTGCAGAAGACCCGGGGCCTTAATTGTCTCAACTTTATTTTCCTAGCAAACCAAACATTCCGCCACAAACTTTTGAATATCAGATTTAAGGCCATCCCAAAAAAATTATTTCTTCACCCTGTGGTAAATTTTTAAAAATCCTGGGTGTCCTCCTAAAGGAGAAGTGTGCAATTCGAAAAGAATATTTTATTTTAGTTGGGAATTATTGCAAATATATAAGCAATCTTTGTACCATAAGGAATCATTTTTCCAACTAATTGTATCAGATGTACTAGGATCTTGATGCAACTTTTGAATGAGCATCCACACTTCTTCGTCCTTCTTCCATTCATCCCTTGCTTCGGTTATCCAATCTGGTTGGATAATAGAAATGGAACAAAGCAATGCTTCCACCTCTTCATCCTTTCTTGAGAGTGCATATGCAACAACATTTAGCTTCCCTTTTTTGTAGATGATTTCAAAGTCATAACCCAACATCTTTGTGACCCATTTTTGCTGCTCTTCTCAAGATAGTCTTTGTTCCAAAAAGTGTTAAGACTATCATGATCATTTTTTACCTTGAAGTGTCTTCCTATTAGGTAAGGTCGCCATTTCTTTAGTGCATGTATTATTGGCAACATTTCCTTCTCATAAATATCTTTTTGTAAATACTTTCCTTTTATTGTTCGACTTTCAAAAGCAATGGGTCTTCCTTCTTGCATTAAAACATCACCAATTCCATTTCCTGAGGCATCACATTCCACAATAAAGGTTTTTGTGAAGTCTGGTGTAGCTAAGACTAGTGCTAGCCACATTGCCTCTTTAAGATGTTCAAAGGCCTTAGTTGTTTCAGTTGTCCATGAAAATGCATCTTTCTTCAATAATGTTGTTAGAGGTGCTACTATTCTCCCATAATTCTTAACAAACTTGTGATAAGACGCTGTTAACCTGACAAATCCTCGCAATTTATTTATGGTTGTGGGGACTTTCCATTCCTTTATGGCTTTAATTTTGTTAGGGTATACCTTAACACCCTCGTGAGATACAATATGACCCAGATATTCCACCTCTTGCACTCCAAAGAAACATTTGGATGTTTTTTCATATAATTCTTTTTCCTCCAATAGTTTGAGCACCCTATCAACATGTTGAACATGATCCTTCCAAGACCTGTTGTAGATTAGTATCTCATAAAAAAATACTAGCACAAATTTTCTAAGGAAGGGTTTGACAATGGAATTCATCAACCCTTGAAATATAGAAGGTGCATTGGTAAGGCCAAAAGGCATGACCAAAAATTCATAATGACCCTCATGAGTTTGAAATGCTGTTTTCGGAATATCTTCAGTCTTCATTCTAATTTGATGATATCCTGAATGAAGATCCAACTTGGTAAAATAAATTTCCCCATGTAATTCATCCAATAATTATCAATCATAGGAATGGGAAATTTATCTTTAATAGTGAGCTTATTGAGCTCCCTATAATCCAAACACATATAGCATGATCCATCCTTCTTATGCAGCAATACTACTGGAGCAAAGAAAGAACTTTGACTAGGTTGAATAATACCAGCCTCTAACATTTCTGCGATCATACGTTCAATTTTGCTATTTTAGACATAAGGATATATGTAAAGCCTGATGTTTGGAGGAGCACTTCCTAGAATCAAATTAACAGCAAGATCATGATCATGAATAGGTGGGAGTCCTTTGGGAGTTTCAAACACCTTGGAATGATTGTCCAAGACCTTTTGGAGATCTAGAGAAATAGATGATTTTGATGTTGGAACTTCTAGTGAGCATAATTGTGCAATTACGCCTCGTTGTTCTTTCTTTAGAAGCTTTGTCATGACATTAGAACTTATTATCTTTCTCGGCTTCCTTGAAATACCTCATAATTCGACTTCCTTTCCTTCTGAAAAACATTTCAACAAAAGTTCTTGAAAATTAAAAGCTACCATCCCCAAAGATTGTAACCATTGTACTCCTAGTACAACATCAGCACCTCCCATAGGAATGGAAAGCATTGGACTATTCAATACATATTCCCCCATGGTTAGCTTGATATTATGGCATTTTCGAGAGAAATTTATAGTTCCTCCATTTGCAACCATCACTTGACATTCTGGTGCTGGGTATAGGAAACAATTTAATTCCTTGGCTACCTTACAATGAATAAAATTATGGGTGCTACCTGAATCAATCAACACTATTACCTTTCTCTTCTTGATTTGTCCTTTTATCTTGAGAGGTTGAGGAGTGGTAATTCCTGCCAGTGCATTACACGATATGGTTGGATTCATTTCTTCCTCTTCTGGGGCTGGTTCCTGGTGTATATCCTCTTCTTGTTAATTTTCTTCTTCCTCTTCACAATCTATGTAAAATAATTTCTTCTCAGCACACTTATGACCTTTAGTGTATTTGCTATCACAACTGTAGCAAAGCCCCTTTTCTCTTTTTTCTTCCAATTGTTGTGGTGTCAACCTTGTAGGTTGTGGAAATCTAGGAGTAGCAACACTTCCCTCTTTATAGAAGTGAGTGGTAGGCTTCCTTGTCGCCATAATTTTACATTCAATTTTCTTGCCAACCTGAATGCCTTCTCCAATGAATCAGGTTCCAAAACGCGAACTTCATGTTGGATGTTATCCTTTAAAGTACATATGAAGAGATCAATCCTGTGTTCCTCTGGAATATCAGTTACCCTTATATTCAATTTTTGGAAGTCCTCAATGTGCTCCCCCACTAAACCCTTTTGTTTGAGATTTATCGATTGGCTAAAGAAGGTGTTGCTCTTTGTATCCTCATAATGTGCTATCATTTCCTCCGTAAAAATTGACCAAGTGACAATTTTTTACGGGAGCAAAGCCATCGATACCATACAAATGTATTTTGTTCTAAATGTAAAGTTGCAATGCGTACCTTTTGTGTGTTTTGCACATTATTGAGATAAAAATATTGCTCCATCTGTAGTATCCATGTTACAGGATCCTTTCCATCAAACTTCCTCATATCCATTTTTGGAATATGGTGGTTCTTCCCTCCAACATTAGAGTTTATGAAATCACGATTAACATTTATTTTGTTCTCATCATAAGTTTCCTCTACTATCTTTTCACCATTAGGAAAAATTTCTTGTATCAACTTTGCCAAACCTTCGATGTATGCTTTTAGATCATTCTTCATGTCTTCCATGTTGTCTTTCATTTTTTCATCAATCTTAGATTCCATGTCATCCATCTTAGCTTCCATGTTGTAGTATACCTAGGGGGGATAATATAGGGTACAGAGGGAGGTACCCAAGGGAATAATATGATGTAATAATATAAGAATGATAAATAATTGGGCCATAGTTAATAAATAAAGTGGTTAACCCACATTATGTAAGGGACCACATGTAGCTAGGGAATAAACTGATAAGCCCATTGTATTGGATGTATGGTATTGAGATACCCATGGTAACTACTCATGGTATTGCATGTATGAAACCTATATAGAGGCTAGAGACTCTCCATTGAGAGATGTCAAGGATTGTTGTATTTTCAAGCATATGGCTTGTGGAGTGATCTCCTTCCTTAAGGAGTGAATGGATGGTGTTGCCCTACCTCAAGGGTTTTGATATTAATGAAGATCTGAAGTTTTATCTTCAGTGGTGTTATTTCTTGGAATATTTTCAATTTTTATACATTTTCTTGTCAGATATATTACAAGTGGTATCAGAGCATCTTCTTGGGTAGAGTTTGGAGATCTGTTTTTTCATTTTTTTTGCAGAAATTTTTTGGGTGGCGAGTTTGTAGAGCAGATATGGAAAATTTAGTGAAAAATTTTCAGAAATAAATATCAGATCTGGATTCCTTACGGAAAAATACCCAATTTCAAAAAAAAAAATCAGTCGAATCGGAGTTTGGATGAGGGTGATATCGCTGATTTAAATTCAGTTGTGTTGCAGAAATGTTTTTGATGGCACTTTGTGTACGGCGGATCTCCTGACATTTTTAGTAGATTTTGGTGCACAATCTCAGAAAAAAAATTACCGATCTGAGATCCCCTTGAAAAATCACCCGATTTCAAAATAAAAAATCGGTCAAATTGGAGTCCGGATGAGAAATTTATCACTGATTTAAAATTAGCCATTTTTTCAGAAATTTTGTGACGGCGGGACAGTTGCAGCGCAAATCTGTGTTTCCAGAGTGCCTAGATCGGGATTTCAGCCATATGGTTAGATGCAGAATGGCTATTCCATTTTCAAAAACAGGTTCTATTAAGGATTCTGAGTTATATTGACCGAGTAATGTCCATTTTAAATTTTTGCCAAAGTAAGTGATTTTCTTCAAAACCCTTACTTTATTTTATGGATTCTTGCAAGATGAAGTTTACGGCAAAAGATGATGGCCCTACTATTGAATATTTTTTACAACATCTCAAGGCTCAATATCGAAGTTTTTGGATATGCTCCATAGGGCTTCATATGAAAGATGAGGCAAATAAATGGTGGACCTCATGACGGTAGCAGTCAGAGGGAAACTTCAAAGAAAAAAACTTGAAAAGTCATTTTTAGGACATGTTATCCTAGTAGTTATCGGGGTTGTGGGATGGGGATTTTTGTGATTAAGAATGCCGAGAACCACGAACCGCTTTGGGAATTCGAGATTCTAGCCTTTACGAGTTCGGAGGGATCTCTCCTTAAGATTTAGCTTTGTTTTGGGTAATGGATATTAGGCTAGCTATGAGTGAACAATTTGGTTTGTTTTAAAATATTGGTGGGAATAAAGAGATTTCAAGGTAAACTAGAAGGATCTACCAGAATATTGGGCAATGGAGTCAACTCTCTAGGCAAGAAGAGCTAAGAAATAAGGCTCAGAGATGCAAATGTGATAAGGGCAAGATAGGTGACCTTCTAAGGCTTTGTATAGGCTTGATTTGATCGAGTGGGTGGAATCTGAGCAAAAGGGCACTTAAGAATCCTTAAGCTACAGATAAGAAGATTGAAGAAGGGCATCTAACTGGAACCTAGAGCAATTAAGAATTCTATGGTCCAGTTATCAAGTATAAAACATCAAAATGCCAACAAGTTTCGAAACAGGGAGCTTATTATCAATAATCCTGTTTAATTTTTCCTTAATTGATCATTACAGACTAGAAACACATAATATGAATGGATGTAAACTTTAAATAAATACACTGAAAACAAGGAAAGAACGAGACTTATCTTGTCACCATGAGAATCCTTAGCTATGATGTCTCTGATCTCTTTCCAGTCTGTTTCTTTCACTAATTGACTCACCAACTTCAATATGTCCAGCAAATAATACTATAGTTGTCTTGAGAAATTTTATTCACGTTGAATACTTCGAATTGTGAAGTATTTATACAAAAAAAAAATTACAAAATATCTCAAAAATTGAAATAATGTTTTAATAAAAAATAGGAAAGAAAACTCAATAAGAGGGACAGCTCCAAAACAGTTTGCAAGTTGTTCCCTTTTTACAAGCAAAAAATAGAACTGATTATTCTAATTTAAACCGATGGTTGATGTGCTGTGAGTACTACTGGCATTAGGTGCATTTTATTGTGGAAAGTGGTTGAGGAACTTTTCTTCCTTTAAATTTCAACGCTGATACTCTTTATTCATCTGATTTGAGCTGTTTTACTGTGGTAATTAAAAAGGAACCAACAATAACTTTATTTTCACTGATACTCTTTCACCTACTGATACACTTTAACCCTGTATTTTTTTCCTTTGAGGTAATAGTAAAAGATGGATTTTCCAAGTAATTTTCCTGTTTTTTATTCATCAAATTCACAGCAGATCTGTGAATTCTTGCCACTTTTTAACAGAGGGGATCTTCATAGTTTTCAATTTCCTGTAGCTTTCATCTGCTTCTGTATACTTGGCAAAGTTAGGCTTTATAGTGAACATATGTTTGATCTCATTATCCAAAAAGAACAGATTTTCAAAATACTGAAGAAGTATTTTTCCAGTTGGTGATCCTTGTGGCAGAGGCTGTTTGGCTTGTTCTTTTGCATGATTTCTAATTTTTAGATCATAATCTTTCTGAGGCATCAGTTTGTCATTCAATGCATGAATGTCAGGCAAACCTGCTTCTGATAATGTTTTGTATTTGGCTAAAAATCTTGAGATGGATACATTCATGTCTTTACACTTGTCCTCTAGGTTACTCATTATGTTTCTTTTGTTCAGGACCTTTTTTATTTGAAGAATGGTTTCTGTCCTATCAACAATTTTCAATTCTTCCAACTCTTCCCTGTTTTTACTGTTTAAAAAAGCTATGAGTTGGATTTCTTGGGCTGGTTTATTGTCAATTTCCCTCTTAGTCTTGTCAATCTCTACACTAGCAACTTGAAGTAACTCTCTATGTTCATAAATTATCCAAATTGAAGGCCAATAAGAATGAATGCCTTCAATAATTTTGGTCCATAAATGATTTTTTATATAGACCACTTGATCTGTAAGGTTTACTTGTGCTTGCAGAATATTCACCTATTCTTGTAGTCGATCGGCCTTTTGCTCATGTCCTTTAGAAGTATTCAAGGCATCATTTTTGGAACTTTCTAGATTTTTAATAATGCCTTTCAAACTAAGAATTTCTTTATCTTTAATAGATATGTCCTCCATGGCTTTGATCACGGCTGCTTGGTCTTGTAGTGTGCTCATCTGTGAGGATGAAGAAGAAGAGGCAGAGATTTCCTGAGAATTAATTGGCACTGCACTGGCCATTACTCCCTATGGTGCTAAGTGTTCAGCTAATGTGGATGGAATAGCAGTACTTACAGTAGGAATTACTGTAGGACTATGAACCTGTTGAGTTTTCTTTAGGAATTCATTTTCTCTTATGGAAGTTTCCAATTGACTTTCCATTTCTTTAACTTGAGTAGTCATCTCATGAACAAGTTGTTTGAGTTCAACAATTTCAGTTTTCTCCTGAAGAATCTCCTTTTCTTGAGGATTTTCATTTTGGGGGCGACTTTAGCTGCTTTCTTAGGGCAGCTATATCCTCATTTTTCTGTTTAATCAAAGTTTTTGCAATCTCCATATTAGCAGGATCAGCTCTTGCTTCAATCACCAAATCTTCTAGTGCTTTGATCCTCATATTATTAGCATATAGTGAGGCCTTGTCCAACTTCATTTGATTCTGGAGGTTGAGCATTGTTTTCTCAAGCCTAATTGATTTCATAGTCTTACTGACAATTTTGGAATATAGCATTTCAGTATTGCTCCTATGAAATTCAATTTGATCCAATTCATGAATGGCATCTGCATCCACTTCAAAATCTATTTTGGAATAATCTGCTACTGATCTTGGATCAGTCACTGCAGGCTTCAAGAATGACATTACTAATTTATTTGATGAATAATCAAATGCTGAAAGAAGCCTGTTTTTGTTTCCAGGCTTTTCCTTAATAAATCTAGAATATGCTTGATTCTTGATCTCTTCATTCTTCCCTTTAATCTGTCTGAATCTGATCTGAATTTCTGACTCTGTATTGTCAGTTTCCTTAGAAGAAGGAGGCAAATCAATAGTAGCCTGGTTTTCCTTCATGACTGTATCTTTTTTTTGTGTTCCAATTTTTACATTTTGAAGCTCTTTTAATGTTTCAGTGACTATTCTTGTAGCTTCATCATCTGTTTCATTATTTTCAATATTTACAGCCTTATCCCTTTCTTCTTCTGTTATCTTAATTCTCTTGCTATAAGGAATTCTGAATTTTTTGTCCTCAATAGTCTCAGCTATGAAACTATCTCCTTCCCTGTCTCTTTTATATACATTATCAGTCTCTTGGCTTATGGAAGCCACCTGTGTCTGTTCAATCTGCTTACCTTTGCCACTGTCTACCTGTATTACCTATACTACCTGTGAATCATGATCAAATAGGGTGTTTGGCTCCCATTCAATTTTATTAGCATATCTTTCAATATGGGGCTTAGGATCATGCAAGTAAATAGACAACTTGCATTTTACCCTCATTGTACTCAAAATACTTTGTGGGTCATAATTCCATATAAAACTACATGGGAACTTGTACTCTATAAATTTGACATTTATTTCATTGGCAGCTTCTCTGTTATTCACAATAAATGTCCCAATTTGATTTTTCAGCTTAAATTGGGTCTTTTTCCTGGAAGCTATGAAGTTGATTTCATCTACATTCAATAGTTGTCTCAGATATTCCAAAGAAAATATTCTTGTAGTAACAAATATCGGTAATTTATATGGGGCCAGGGATGAGCCATACACTCTTATTTCTGTGTGATTTTTATATAAATACTAGTCCCTAGTTTTATAGCTCTCTGATAGCTGTAGAATTCTTCTTGTCTCATCATTGATCCTAGGGATCTCCTCTTTTTCCAAAAGATACATAGCAGGAGCTATAAATGAGTCATTGAAATCTACAAAACTATACTCTCTGTTCCATTTTCTTAGAATAGATGACCAAAATACTACTGACATAACTTTTCCTTCTGCATCCACTTTCTGACATTCAATGGGAAACTTATCTGTTTGATAATATAGAAAGAGGTGGAGTAGATAAGAGGAGTATCTGAAGACTCCTTCTTCTGATAATCTCGATAACTGATAATGTATGCTTTCAGCAATGAATCTAGCAAAATTGAACAGAATGGATGGTGATTGACCAGGGCTTAGAGTTGACAGAAAACCTAGGATAGCTACATCAGTGAATTCATCACTGGTGTATCCTAGTATGAAGGAGAGCATTGAGACAATCTGTCTAGTCTCATTTGGGAAATCAAAGGTGTCAAAAGGAGGATTTAACTTAGGAATGTCAACTTGCTTTGGACAAAAAGTCTGGTATATTTTGAATCTAGTATTGAAATCCAAGTCAAGATATAGTTGGGTTAAATCTTCTATTGATAGGGAAGCAAAATTGGGGTCATGATTCATTTGCAACATGGAATTTATTGACTCTTCAGTGATGTAAAATAGGATCTATTTTTCTTTGTTTACAATGCATCTTTGTTCTGGCATATAATAGGCTTGGCATAATCTGATAAAGTCAGGAACTGAATGAGTGAGAGGGACAATATATCTAAGCAGAGTGGATTCCCAAACTGGAATATCTTTGTCACCCTTTTCCACTGATTTTCCATAGCACCAATTATAGACATCAAGCAGGTTAAATTCTACATTAGGGTCTAGTATTCTATAGTCCAGATCAACTAAAGGGCTATTCTCTGGGGAAATTACTGGAGGCTGGACTAGTCAAACCACTTCTGTAGAATCAGCCGTGAGTGCAGGAGTTGGCTTGTCAATTTTGAAGGACTTAGGCTGAGGGATTTTTGCAGAAGACTTCTTTTGAGAATTTGGGCCTCCATTCTTGGGGGTTACCTGTTTCTTTGTCATTTTTAATCTGAATGAAGCAAGCTTAAATGGTTTGCTAAGTTCCTTTATGAGAAACAGGGGTTTCTTGGTGAATTTTTACTGGAAAATGGGGTTTCTGAGCAGGGTTTTGGGTAATGCAAGGGTTCTAAAGCTCAGAACGTATATTAAGATCGATTTGAATAGGGAAACAAACCAGGGTCTGGGAAAAACTGCGAGAAAGGGCAATTAGGGATTACAGGGAAATTTTGACAGAGTTTTCCCTGCAAAATGGACACTTTTATGCAGTTTAATTGCGCAATTTTGGCAATTATTTTGAAAGTAACGGGAATTTTGAACTCTTAGAGGACAAGCTCGAAGAAAAATACCTAAAAAACTAGCGAAATTCGATTGAAGACGTTCACAGAGGTGCGGAGTGTTCAATTCTTCGAAAATGGCTTCTCAGAGGACCATGTAGCACTTTGTAATTGAAATTTGGGGCAATGGGCATCGAAAATGGTACTGGTAGTTTGAAAAGGCTCTGCGTGGTTTCTCAAGGTTTAATGGTGCAAACTCAAGGAAAAAAGTTTTATGGATGCTTTCACCAGTTTAAAAGTAAAATAGTGAAAATTTTGAATAAAACTTTAAGTTTCAATGTATTGAACCGATGGTGAAACCATAGTTAAATAACATTAAACTCGGGTTAAGCGGGTTGGGTTTAGGGAATATCGCCAGTGGTATTCGCGTTGGTGAAGGGTGGTAAATGGTATTATGCATTTCGAACGCGATACAATGTGGTGGCGATACGTAAGCGCGGGGTGGTTTGGAAAAGCCACCCATTTCGCGCGGCTTTGCCAAAACATCAAACGTTTATGTTTCGAGCGCGAAAATGAACAACCGCCGTTGGATCGGGCCTTTGGGAGCGAACGGTCCAGATTAAAAGGGAAAGTGCGGGGATAACGTTTTATCGGATTTGACCTGGGCCGTCGATCTTGGGAAATGGAAAGGAGATCGGATAGTTGAAATCTTACGCGACGAGAGTTGGATAAATGTATTGAGATATTTTCGCGCAAGTGGTTGACCGTAGGATCAAATGGTCTTCTGGGGATCGGACGGTCAGAAGTGACTTCGATAGGTTATACAGAAATGACTATTTTGATGAAAAATCAGGTGATCGGGAGGGTTGTCGAGACTTTAACCGAGGTTAGGGATTGGGATGCAATATAATGTATGGGGGGAAAAGGTAAGGTTAAGGTCTTGACCATAGGTTAAGGGACTTGGAGCGGAAATATACAGGGGAAAGGTTTGTTTTTTATTGAAGTTTAGTTTTAATAAAACTTCAAGTAAATTTTTTTTAAAACACGCATAATACATGTTTTAAGTTATTTTTCTTAGTATTTTATTATATGGTTTAATCAAATCGAAAAGATTTAATTACCATAGGGGCGGGATTAAATATACGGATAAACTTTTAGCCAAAGGGGTTATAAGGGGGGTTTTATTTAAGCATGTGGGAATAAAATACTTTGGCTCAAGTTATAATAAATGGGTTTTTGGGATTTATTTATAAAAGGAGTTATATAATAGGAAAAGGTCAATTGTAGGGATTTAATACATAAGTTAGAGTTAATATGACAAGGGGACAATGTATATTCAAAAACACATTAATATAACTAAGAAAGTGAAGTTTAAACAGCAAATTGCATTATAATAACTTCATCACTTAGACTTAGGATAAAATGTGATTTTGAGGGCTTTTTGTGTTTAAATGATGTAGGAAGTTAGCTAAATAGGAATTACAAATGTTTCTAAGTAAAATGAGATTTTACTTAAGATTTTCAAGGGAATGAGTGCATGAATGGTGAATGATATATTTAGGGGATTAAGATAGACATTTAACACTTTTAACTAACTAGTCATAGAGCCTTGGGTCCGGTCCCAACAAAAGTCAAGGAAATGCCTTGAGCCTTTCTGACTGATAGCTTGGAATGCTTAATGACTATGGGAAGGGGAAGTTAGTTATTCTGAACCCATGATGAATAATATTTACAACAAGATTTTTCACCTTCCTCTACTTACCCATCCTATCATACTAACATTTTTTCTTCTTTTGTAAAAAGGTGCATTTAAGCTAGCAACCTTCACAGCATTTATTCTTTCTGAAAGCAAGTAAAATATCTAACTCTACACTTATTTCATCCATGAATCCAGATTAAACTGTTGGATTCACTTTATTTCTCTACCTAACTATTGAATTGTCATGATTAAACTGTATGACAACTCATTATTCTCTATCTATAACAAAGGAAATTGAAACAATGACAAGTTAAGATTGAACTGTTTAACTCATCATGGACTAATGGCATTTATTGACACTCTGCCATAGTCAAAAAGTAAAAAGTAGTGGCATTTATGCTTGCTCACTTTCATGTTTTATTCATTTTTCTTTGGGGTCTTTTATTTTTTCTAAGTCCTTTGATTATTGTTTTAGGACTTTTTACCCTCTTTTTGATTTTTCAATTTTTTTGATTTTTTACAAAATATGTGAATACAACTTGCAGAAGGCAAAGTATGTACAGATTTACAAGATTATCAACAGTCAATTCAAAATTATGACCCCTATATTATAGGTTGCTAACATCGGCTTCACTTGGGGATGGCATTTTTTTGTGAAATGCCAAGAACTCTGAGATCAGTAGCCTTATCCATTGACCTTGGTGAATCTGTAAATGTCTCCTGTGTTCTACAACAATCATATTTATGACATGTTATACTGCAAAGCTTAGGGCCTTCTCTTCGGGCTTCAACTTTGTAGATAATATATCCAATCCAATCTTACACTCTGACTATGAATATTTACAATGATAACTTATAAATGAGTCTAACTGTTAAGTGACTTGCAGGGAATAGTAATGTTACAACATTCTTCCATTCACTGGTCCTTCTTGAAGCTCTGTACCATCCAAATTCCTGATAAAAAAGGAATTGTTTCCTCTGTAACCATATATGACATATGGTCCCTGCCACAGAAATTCAAACTTACCATGTTTACCTTTATCCTCTCTTCTTGCATCCCATCTTAAAACTTGATCTCCTATGAAAAAGTCATCTTCCTTAACTCTTTTGTCAAAAATATTTTTAATCTTGTCCTGTAAGACTTGTGACTTTTCATAAACTTCATCTCTAGTTTGTTGAAGGTGTATGGTATCATTGATTCTTCTTTGAATGTTATTAGTTTCTACCTGTGATTCCTGGATGATTTTCATGGCTGGGACACCTAAGGGAGAAGGAAAAACTGCATTTGTACCATAAACAATTTGATATGGTGAAGTTCCTGTGGACTTTTTTGTAGTAAGCCTGTCAGCCCAAAGGGCATATATCAGCTTCTTGTTCCATGTCTTTTTATTATCTTGGAGTAGTTTTTTAATGATGTTGACTAAAATTTTATTCGAGGACTCAGCCAGACCATTACCTTGGGGGTAATATGTTGTGGAATGACCTAAGGTAATATGGTATTTATGGCAGAAAGAAATCATCTTTTTATATTTGAAAGTAGCAGCATTTTCTGTGATAATTTTTTGTGGGCATCCAAATCTAGACAAAATATTACTTTAAATGAATGAGATAATAACTGAATCTGTAGCTTGCCTAGTGGGAATTGCTTCAATCCACTTAGTAAAGTAATCAGTAGCAGTTAGAATCCATTTGTGTTGACCTAAGGATGGAGGATGAATTTCACCTATGAAGTCTAAACCCCATAACTGAAATGGTTTTTTTGTGGATATTGGTTTTAGAGGTAATGGCAAAAGTTTCTTTTTACCTTCAAAAATCTGACACTTATGGCAAGAGGTAACGAACTTTTTAACATCTGAAAACAAAGATGGCTAGTAAAAACCAGCTCTGAGTATTTTATCAGCTGTACTCTTCCAGTATAGATGTCCACCACAGTCACCTGCATGAAACTCTTCAAGGATTTTTTCAGCTTCAGACTTCAATAAACAATTAATTAAAATTCCAGTACTTTCTCTCCAATACAGTGCATTATTTAAGATACAAAATTTCATTGCTTTTTGCTTGATAAATCTTGCCTTGGTTTTGGTAAGTCCAGGAGGAGCTTGTAAGTTTGTAAGTACAAAGATTATGTCAAAGTACCATGGTGAGTCTTGATAGGCTTCACTGATCGATGGAGTCACCATCTCCTCCTGTTCATCTACTTGTGTAATGAAATTAATGTCTAATGCATTGCAATTAGATTCGGCCATCAGTCTGGCTAAACCCTGTCCTTTGACGAGTTTAGTTGGTTTAATTTCCAAATCATATTCAAGGATTGTGGCTATCCACTTTCCTCCTCTACTGTCTGGTCCATCTTGAGTCAAAATGTCTTTAACTACTGCATTGGGGACATATGCAATTATATGTGAATGAAGTATATACACTCTGAAATCTTTTATAGCTTTAACCAGAGCCAAAGCCTGTTTTTCTATTATGTTGTATTTCAGTGGTGCATCTCTGAGAGCTTGACTGAAAAATGCAATGGGCTGTTCAAAGCCTTGATCATTCTTTTGCAGAAGAACTGCAACTATGGTGTGTTCAGATGCAAAGGAAAAGATTATAAAATCTTTTGTGTAATCTAGACTGATAAGGACTGGTGCTTTAGTTAAGGCATGTTTGATAGAGTCAAAATATTGTTTGGCCTTTATTGTCCATTTAATTGAGGAGTCCTTTTTAAGCATGTTATTAAGACCTTTTATAATCTTAGCCGGATTTGATATGAATCTTCTTAGAAAATTGATCTTTCCCAAGAATGCTTGGAGTTCTTTAATGTTCCTAGGTGGTTGAATGTTTAGGATTGCTTCGATTCTAGCAGGGTCAATTCTGATGCCTTCTTTTGAAATGATATGACCTATAAATTTGCCTTCTTCTAGCCCAAAAATAGACTTTTTCGGACTAAGAGATATACCATATTTTCTGCATTTAATGAAAACTTGTCTCAGATGATCCAAGTGATCATTATTTGTTTTAGAAAACACAGTAATATCATCTAAATAAATGACTAAAAACTCATGGATTTCCTTGGCAAAGGCAATATCCATGGCTCTTTGAAACGTAGCCCCTACATTTTTTAATCCAAAAGGCATTTTCACATACATGAAAGTGCCCCATAGAGTAGTAAAAGCAGTTTTGGTTTGGTCATCTTTATGAACTAGGATCTGATTGTAACCAGAGAAACCATCTAATAAAGAGATTCTAGAAGAACCTGCTACCCTCTGTAAAATATGGTCCATTTTTGGCAAGGGGTAGTTATCCTTCAAGGATGCTTTATTAAGATTCCTAAAGTCTATACATAATCTGATTTCTCCTGACTTTTTCCTGGTTGGCACTATATTAGATACCCAGTCAGAAAATCTAACTGGTGCAATTATCTTAGCATCAAACATTCTCTTTGATTTCCTTTTCAACTAATGGCAACAAAACCGAATTAATCCTTCTGAGTTTCTGTTGAAAAGGTTTTTGATTTTCTTTTAAAGGAATTTTATGTTGAATAATGTCTGTGTTATAATTTTTTAAGTCTTCATAGCTCCATGCAAAGACATCTTGAAATTATTTTAAAAGTTCAATGTATTTATCCCTTTCATCTGATGGTAAGGATTTGGATAGCTTAATGATTCTTGGTTTATCATCTGTCCCTTGGTTATACTCTTCTATGTCAGATTTAACTGGCTCCATTTTTGGCCTTATAGGCACATCATTAGAGTCAAATAAATCCTCTAGGGGAGTTAATCCTCTGGGTAAAATGTTATTCTTTAAATCAATCAAATCTATTTCATCATCAATTAATTCCTCTATTTCTATTTTTTCCATTTCATCAATGTCACTTTGAGTAAAAATAGTAGGCTTTTCAATCTTATGTACATCTAAATTATCCAAATCATCTATTTGACAGAAATTTAAATTTATATCACAAGGTGGATCTATATTACATTTGTTATCGATTTGACAGTTTTGAAATTCATTTTCATTATTCAAAAAGTGATAAATTTGCTCATCCTCTGAAAAAATTTGCCAATAGGTTACATTATCATGAACAATAGGCCTATATTTAATCTCAGCAATGTATTTTTGTAATGGTGAAAAAGGAATTTTACAACTGCTAGCAAAAGTAGCTAAGCAATGGGCCTGTATGTTTTGATCTCGAGGGATGACAGCAAAATTACCTTCTAACAATTCTTCAAGTAGTTCCAATACTGTTTCTCTGTATCTTGCAAGTCTAGGGTTATGAACTGAATATTCAGCATTGATTTGTTTTATAACTAGTTCAGAATCACCCAAAACCATTATTCTTTTTCCTCCCTTTTTTCTTATAATTTGTAGGCCTAAGATTTGTATTCAGCCATATTATTGGTGCATTTAAAGTTTAATCTAAAAGCATGCCCTTCAGAATGACCCGTTTCAACGTTTGTGATCCAAACACCAGCTCCAACTCCAAATTTATTAACAGATCCATCAAAATCTAGATGCCACAAAGCTTCATGACCAATATAATCATCCATGATTTTAAGTCTTTTATCAGTAAGTTCAGTTGGATTTTCATTTTGGTCAGAGTTACTAAGAATAAAATAATCAAGATCAGTGGGGGTGGAATAAATTGGATAATTTGTAGCTCCGTCTGCACTACTGATCATGTACTTCATCAAAGTTTCTCTATAAAGCTTCTTAGGCTACCCAAATACAGAGATAGTAGCATAACTCATGTCCAGTTGTAGAGATCCCTGCAACTTTGCTCCCCATGAGTGAGAAAGAAGCATGCCATATTTTGGCGGGATGTCAGCTACTACAACGTCCATGATCATACTCTTACCAGGATATTGGACTAGGTTAACACACAAATCTTTAATCAAACCAATACATTGTAATTTGGATTAATCAAATGAGAACTTGTCCTTATAAGGTCTAGTTATGTCTAGATTAATAGTTTCCATTATAGCTTTAGGCATTAAATTGTGTGAAGCTCCAGTATCTAGCATAGCGTTATGTAATATTTGGTCATGTATGGTAAGACTTAAATAGAATGGGGGTACTGACCCATCTGAATGCTTGCCATCAACATTAGGACCAAAAATTAGTTCAGGCCTATCTTCATTCATGTTAATTGTATCTTCATTCTCATTAACATTCAACATATCAGAAATCATTGATCTATATAAATCATTTTTAGCTAGTTCTGTTAAGGGAACAACTATTTTCAATTTGGATATTTCAAACTGCATATTAAATGTTGGTTGAGATCTAATGGTTTGAATCATTTCTTCCTTGGGAACTGTTGTTTGTGAGGATTTTTCTTGAGTTTCTAATATTTTTCCTTTGTTCTGAGATCTTCTCTTGTCTTCTGTCTAAGTTTCTTGGTTTCTACTATCCTTAGTCATTTTTTCAAGAATAATTTGAGGATTAACAAGGGTTTTATCAGATTTAGGATTCTCGACTGAAGGTTTGGGATCTGATATTTTAAAGTCAGTAGGATTCTTTCTTGGCTCAACGACTGTTGTTGAATTCGTGGCTTTGGGAGAATTATATTTGGAAACATCTTTGGAAGATCGTGCCACATCATCGGTAATATCTACAATTTTTGGGCCTTGCTGCTTTTTAGGACTGGTTGGATTTGAACTATGTTTGCCATCTCTGGGAAGAATTTGCAAGAGTTTAGATTTAGAAGTATCAAACTTATTTTTGTTTTGTTCTTGTTGGTTTGGAGCATTACTCTTTATAGCAGGATCAATGTTTTTCTTTCTCCTAAGGTTGTATTGACTATGAATCTCATTTATTGCAAAATCATAACCTTGTTTGTAATCATAGGATTCTCCAGATTCTACCTTGAGCTATTGAAGTTCAAAGAGTTCTTGGTCCTCCTAGGTGAGGAAAATGGTATTGTTCTCATCGATCCCCATAACAATGTTTATGTCTTCCTCCTCATCAACACTATTTTGTGAACTTTCTGCAAAGTTTTCTTGAAATGGGGTTCTTATATTCTGATCAGGGGAAGGCTCCTTACCTTTCCCGGGGTTGGTGTTTTTTCTATAGTTGGGATTCTGGATCTGGGCTTGATTGTCCCATTGTGGTTTCTTTTCAATTTGATCCAGTCTGTCAACTACTTTTTCTAGGGCTTTAGTAATGAAATCAAATTTACTATCCAAGTGAGATGCTTCCTCTTTAATAGTAACCCTTCTTTCATTTCTCATTCTGGCCTTCTTTGCGAGTATGTTGACTTCTACACCTACAACATCTTTTTGCATTTGTTCTAAAGTATCTGCATCCCTTTCTCTAAGTTGGTAAGCCATGTCTACGTCAAAACAGTCAGGGAATTTCAGTAGCACGGAATATGGGGTAGGTTCAAGGTCTGTAGGAATGGCATTGTATACGCTGTTATATCTTGTGCAGAAATCTTGAACAGTTTCATTTGGGGCTCTTTTGACAGCATCAAATTCAGATAATATTTGCATAGGGTTCTTCTTTTTATCCTATTTATTAAGGAAGGCTCTATGGAAAGCAGCTAGGTCTGCTATACTACTAGGTGCTAAAGCTTTAAACCAAGTTTTCACCTCTCCGATTAGGCTCTGAGCAAATAATCTCATTTGAACGTCAGACTCATCAATCTCATAAACTTCTAAGAAATCATTCATTCTAGTAATGTGCTGCTGTGCAGTAATCTGTGAGAGATTATCAAACAGTAGAATATCTTTTTGATAGTTCTGGGGCATGTCATGGAGGTTCTGAGGTAAGACCAAGGGAGCATATCGGGCTGCCATGGCTTGAATTTTAGCTTGGCTGGGAGGTACAGTTGTGGTAGAAGGGATAGTATTGGTTACTGTAATGGATGTGTTTGAAGAGCTTGGTAATGGGGATGAAACATAAGTAGTATGGCTAATGGTAGTTGTGATGGGTTGAGTGATTGATGGATATACTACTTTGGGCTGCAAGGGCAGCTCAGGGATGAATGGATTGGTTGATGAACTAGCAGTGGATTGTGGATATGATGAATATATAATTTGCTGGGGTAGAAGAAACTCAGGGATTATGGGCTCTTGAGGTAAACTAACAGCAGAATCAGTGAATGATGTGACATCATACAGAGTTGAATGTGATGCTGGAAAGACTGTTGTGTATAGTTCAGAGACTGGGGGTTTAAATTTAGACAAAAATTTAGCTAACTTAACAGCTTCTTCAATGTCTTTGATTTTTGTAACACTTACTCTTTTAACTGGACTCTTACTTTCAGTTTGATCTGATTTACTAGGAACAAAAATAATTTTATGCTTTTCACTTACGTAAGAAGCAAAAACTGGATCTAAAACAATTTATTTTAAATCTGATTCAGATTTTGTTCTAAATAAAGATTTCTCAAACTTAATGTCAAAATCAATGTCTGATAAGCTAACCAATTCTTTGGGTAAAGGATCATCCCTTTTCAGAGTTATTTCAGTTTCAGAACTATCACTTTGTTTTTTCTTCTTTTTTCGTATCTGGTCAGGATTATCTACTATATCTGGAGGATTTGGATCAGGGTTGGATCTAGTGCAGTAGAATTTCTTGGGAGCCAAAATGTTTATTGGGTAAAATACCCACAACATTTAAACTCAATCTTAAAGTAGAAAAATATATAATTAAAGATCTTCTTTCAAGACTAAACTTAAAACTAGAGAGTGGTTATGTCCCCAGTGGAGTCCCCAGTATGGTCGCCAGTATGTTATCACCCTAGTAATTCTCAGGTTGTGGGATGGAGATTTTTGTAGTTAAGAATGCCAGGGGTAACCAAGAACTGCTTTGGGAATTCAGGATCCAGCCTTCCTGAGTTCCGGAGAGGGATCTCTCCATATGATTTAGCTTTGTTTAGGTAACAGATATTAGGCTAGCTATGATTGTGCAGTTGGGTTTTATTTTAAAATATTGGTGGGAATAAAAAATATTTCAAGGTAAACCAGAAGGATCTACCAGAATATTGGGCAATGGAGTCAACTCCCTAGGCAAGCAGAACTAAGAAATAAGGCTCATAGATGCAAATGTGCTAAGGGCAAGATAGGTGACCTTCTAAGGCTTTGTATAGGCTTGATTTGATGGAGTGGGTGGAATCTGAGCAAAAGGGCACTTAAGAATCCTTAAGCTACAGATAAGAAGCTTGAAGAAGGGATCTAACTGGGACCTAGAGAAATTAAGAATTCTATGGTCTGGTTATCAAGTAGAAAACATTAAAATGCCAACAAGTTTTGAAACAGGGAGCTTATTATCACTAATCCTGTTTAATTTTTCCTTAGTTGATCATTACAGACTAGGAACACATAATATGAATGAATGTAAAATTTGAAGAAATACACTGAAAACAAGGAAAGAACAAGACTTATCTTGTCACCACAAGAATCCTTAGCTATGATGTCTCTGATCTCTTTCTAGTCTGCTGCTTTCGCTAATTGACTCACCAACTTCAATATAACTAGAAAATAAGACTATAGTTGTCTTGAGAAATTTTTATTCACATTGAATACTTCGAATTGTGAAGTATTTATACAAAAAACTGTTTACAAAATATCTCAGGAATTGAGATAATGTTTTAATAAAAAATAGGAAAGAAAACTTAATAGGAGGGACAGCTACAAAACAATTTGCAAGTTGTTACCTTTTTACAAGCGAAAAGAGAATTGATTATTCTAATTTGAACTGATTGTTGATGTGCTATGAGTACTGCTGGCATTAGGTGCATCTTATCGTGGAAAGTGGTTGAAGAACTTTCCTTCCTTTAACTTTCAACGTTGATACTCTTTATTCATCTGATTTGAGTTGTTTTACTGTGGTGATTAGAAAGTAACCAACAATAACTTTATTTTCACTGATACTCTTTCACCTACTGATACACTTTAACCCTGTATTTTTTACCTTTGAGATAATAGTAAAATATGAATTTCCAAATGATTTTCCTATTTTTTATCCATCAAATTCATAGCAGACCTGTGAATTCTTGCCACTTTTCAGCAGAGGGAATCTTCATAGTTTTCAATTTCCTGTAGCTTTCATCTGCTTCTGTATACTTGGCAAAGTTAGGGTTTATAGTAAACATATGTTTGATCTCATTATCCAAAAGGAACAGATTTTAAAAATACTGAAGAAGTATTTTACCAGTTGGTGATCCTTGAGGTAGAGGCTATTTGGCTTGTTGTTTTGCATGATTTCTAATTTTTAGATCATAATCTTTCTGAGGCATCAACTTGTCATTCAATGCATGAATATCAGGCATACCTGCTTTTGATAATATCTTGTATTTGGCCCAAAATATTGAAATAGCCAAATTCATGTCTTTGCACCTGTCTTCTAAGTTACTCATCATGTTTTTTTATTTAGGACTTTCTTGATTTGAAGGACAGTCTCTGTCCTATCAATAATATTCAATTCTTCCAACTCTTCTACGTTTTTGCTGTTTAAAAAGGCTATGAGTTGAAGTGCTTGAGCAGGCTTATTCTCAATCTCTCTTTTGGTTTTGTCGATTTCTGCACTGGCAACCTGTAGTAACTCCTTTTGTTCATAAATTATTTGAATTGAAGGCCATTGAGAAGGAATGCCTTGAATGATATTTTCCCATAAATGATTTTTAATATATGCCACTTGATCTGTAAGGTTTACTTGTGCTTGTAAAATCTTCACCTGTTCTTGTAGTCGATCGACCCTTTGCTCATGTCCTTTAGAAGTAATCAAGGCATCATTTTTGGAACTTTCTAGATTTTTAATCATGCCTTTCAAACTAAGAATTTATTTATCTTTAATAGATATGTCCTCCATGGCTTTGATCACGGCTGCTTGGTCTTGTAGTGTGCTCATCTGTGAGGATGAAGAAGAAGAAGAAGCAGAGATTTCCTAAGAAGTAATTGGCACTGTAGTGGCCATTACTCCCTGTGGCGCTAAGTGTTCAGCTAATGCGGATGGAATAGCAGTACTTACAGTAGGAATTACTGTAGGAATTTTAGTCTATTGAGTTTTCTTTAGGAATTCATTTTCTCTTACGAAAGCTTCCATTTGATTTTCCATTTCTTTTATTTGAGTAGTCATCTCATGAACAAGTTGTTTGAGTTCATCAATTTCATTTCTCTGCTGAAGAATATCCTTTGCTTGAGGATTTTCATTTTAGGGCAACTTCAGCTGCTTTCTTAGGGCAACTATATCCTCATTTTTCTGTTTAATCAAAGTTTTTGCAATCTCCATATTACCAGGATCAGCTCCTACGTCCATCACTAAATCTTCTAGTGCTTTGATCCTCAAATTATTAGCATATAGTGAGGCCTTGTCCAACTTCATTTGATTCTGGAGGTTGAGCACTGTTTTCTAAAGCCTAATTGATTTCATACTTTTACTGAAAATTTTGGAATATAGCATTTCAGTATTGCTCCTATGAAATTCAATTTGATCTAATTCATGAATGGAATCTGCATCTACTTCAAAATCTATTTTGGAATAATCTGCTACTGATTTGGGATCATTTACTATAGGCTTCAAGAATGACATTATTAATTTATTAGATGAATAATCAAATGATGAAAGAATCTTGTCTTTGTTTCCAGGCTTTTCCTTGAGAAATCTATAATATGCTTGATTCTTTATCTCTTCATTCTTCTCTTTAATCTGTCTGAATCTGATATGAATCTCTGACTCTGCATTGTCAGTTTCCTTAGAAGAAGGAGGCAAATCAACAGTTGTCTGGTTTTCCTTCATGACTGTGTCCTTTTGTTGTGTTCCAATTTTTACATTCTGAAGCTCTTTTAATGTTTCAGTGACTATTCTTGTAGCTTCATCATCTTTTTCATTATCTTCAATTATTAACAACTTTATTATTTTCTTCATATGACAATTTAGTTTTTCTTCTTGTAAGGGATTCTAAATCTTTTATCTTTGAACGATTATCGGCTATGAAACTATGCTTCTTCTCTTTAATACTTTTAGTGCACTTGGTTTCCTTGCTCTTTGTAGTAGCTTTTGTGTCTGTTCAACTTGTTTACCCTTTCCATTTTTCACTCTTGCATTTCGGTGAATCATCATCCACTAGAGTGTTGGGCTTCCATTCATTTTTAGCATACTTTTCAATATGGGGCTTGGAGTCATGTAAGAAGCGAGTAACTTTCATTCACTCTTAGTGTGCTTAAAACACCTTGGATCACTTAATTCCACATGAAACTACATGGAAATTTGTATTCTTTCAAATTCATTGATTTCATTGATTTTATGCAATATTATTTACAATAAATGACGATTTGATTCTTCGGTTTAAGCTGAGATTACTTTCTGGAAAACTGTGAAATTAATCTCATCGGCATTCAATAGTTGTCTTAAATATTCCAATGCAAATATTCTTGTGGTGACAAATCTTGGTAGTTTATATGGGGCTAGGAGTGCACCATATACTCTAATTTCTGTATAGCTTTTATATAAATACCAGTCCCCTATTCTACAACTCTCAGAGAACTGTAGAATTCTCTTTGTATCTTCATTGATCCTAGGGATTTTTCTCTTTCCAAAAGATTCATAGCGAGGGATATAAACAGATCATTGAAATCTGCAAAGCTATATTCTCTACTCCATTTTCTTAAAATAGATGACGAAAACATTCTTGAAAGAGCCTTTCCTTGCATTCACTTTACGACATTCAATGAGAAATTTATGCGCCGATAATATGAGAGAGGTAGAAATAAATATGAAGTGTACAAAAACTCCTTCTTCGATAATCTTGACAACTGATAATGCATGTTTTCAGTAATGAATTGTAAGGTGTGTAATATGGAAGGGAGATTAACTTCGAGCTAAGAGTTGACAAAAAACCTAAGATGGCTACATCAATGAATTCATCAGCGGTATGTCGAAAATGAATTACGGCATTGAGACTATTTTCTGGTTTCATGCGGGAAGTCAAAGGTATCAAAAGAAGGAGGATTAAGTTTGAGAATATCTACTTGTTTAGGACAAAAGGTCTGGAATACTTTGAATTTAGAAGCAAATTCATGTTCTAGGTAATTTTGAGTCAACTCTTCTATGGATAATGAAACAACATTTGGGTCAGGACTTAGTTGCAACATGGAATTTATTGACTCTTCAGTGATGTAAAATGGGATCTCTTTCTCTCTTTGTTCACAATGCATCTTTTTGCTGGCATATAATAAGCTTGGCATAATACGATAAAGTCGGGAACTGAATTTGTGAGAGGAACCCGATATATTTTGGCAAATTGGATTCCCAAAGCTGGAATGTATTTGTCACCTTTTTTCCAACGGTGCCAAAGCACCAGTTATAGACATCAAGCAGGTTAAATTATACATTAGGGTCCACAATTCTATAATCAAGGACAACCAAGGGACTATTCTCTAGGGAAATGACTAGAAGGCTGGGTGATGCGACCACCTCTATAGAATCGGTAGTGAGAGTGCGGGGAGTTTGTTGTCAATTTTGGAGGATTTAGGGTGAGGGAATTTTGCGAGGACTTCTTTTGAGACTTTGGGCCTCCATTCTTGGGGTTACCTGTTTCTTTGTCATTTTTAGTCTAAACAAAAGCAAGCTCGGATGGTTTGCTAAAGTTCCTTTATGAAACGGGGTTTCTTGGGCGGAATTTCTTTTGAAAAATGGGGTTTTTCGGCTTGAGGTTTTGGGTAATCAGGTTTTAGCTCATAACATATATTAGGTCTTCAGTAGTCGTAGATGAAAATTAGAAAAAAACCACTAGAAATGGAAATTAGGGATTCGAGGAAATCTTGAAAGAGTTTCCACAGCAAAATGGACGTTTTTATCGTTTAATTTGTACAATTTGAGAGGTATTTGAAAATACGGGGGAAATTTGAGGATTTAGAAGATAGCTTGAAGAAAAATACCCGAGAAAAACGAGTGAAATTAAGTGAAACGTATGATGCTCGATCTTCAATTCTTCGAAATTGGCTTCTCGGAGGGAAATATTAGCGGTTGTAGTTGAAATTCGGGGAAATGGGCATAAAAAATGGCACGGGTAGGTTGAAAAAGGTTGCACGGTTTCTCGGGGTTTAATGGCACAAATTTGAAGAAAAGGGTTTATGGATGTTTTTACAGGTTTTAAAGGGAAAATGATGAAAATTTGAATAAAACCTTTAAATTTGTGTATTGGTGATGGTATAAACCATAGTTAAATATCATTAAAATGTGGTTAGCGAGGTAAGGTTAGAGAATATCGCCGGTGTTATTCACGTTGATGAATGATGGTAAGCGGTAATGAGCTTTTTGAATGCGATACAACGAGGTTGCGACACGTTAGCGCGGGGTGGTTTGGAAAAACCACTCATTTCACGCGGCTTTGCCGAAACTTAGATCGTTTATGTTGGGAGTGCGAAAATGAATAATCACCGTTGGATTGGGCTCTTGGGAGCAAATGGTCCAGATTAAAAGGGAAAGTGCAAGAATAAAAATGTTATTGGATTCGACGTGGGCTGACGATCTTGAGAAATGGAAAGGAGATTAAACAGTGGAAACCTTAGGCGATGGGATAGGGGTAAATGCATTGAGATCTTTCGCTGAAGTGATTGGTAATGAGATCAAATGGACTTCTGGGATCGGACAATCGAAGTGACTTCAACGGTTAATTCATTTACACTATTTTTGATGGGGAGGAAAATCAAGTGATCGGAAGTTAATCAAGGTTTTGAAAGGCTATTGATTAGGGTAAGGATAAGGCATAATGTATGTGGGGAAAATATAAGGTTAAGGTTCTAACCTTAGGTTAAGGGACTTGGGGTGAAAAATATACAAGGGAAAGGATCATTTTTATTGAAGTTTAGTTTAGACGAAACTTCGGGTGATTTTCTGTTCAAAACACATAGAACACATGTTTTAAGCTTTTTCTTCATATATTTTATTTATATGGTAAATTAAATCAAGAAGACTTAATTACCATAGGGGTGGGATTATATATAAATATAGACTTTAGCCAAAGGGGTTATAAGGGGGGTTTTATTTAAGCATGTGGGAATAAATTACTTTGGCTTAAGTTATAATAAGTGGGTTTTTGGGATTTATTTATAAAAAGAGTTATATAATAGGAAAAGGTTAGTTGTAGGAAATTAATACATAAGTTAAAGTTAATATGACAAGGGGACAATGTATACACAAAACACATTAATATAACTAAGAAAGTGGAGATTTAAAAAGCAAATTTGCATAATAATAACTTCAACACTTAGACTTAGGATAAAATGTGATTTTGAGAGCTTTATGCTTTGAAATGATGTGGAAAGTTAATCAAATGAGGATTAGAGTATATTTTAAGTAAAAATGGATTTTTAATTAGGATTATTCAGTGGAATGAGTGCATGAATGGTAAATGATGTGATTAATGGATTAATATAAACATTTCACACTTTCAACTGATCAGTCATAGAGCCTTGAGTCCGATCCCAACAAAAGTCAAGGAAATGCCTTGAGCCTTTCTGACTGATAGTCTAGAATGTTTCATGAATATGGGAAGGGGAAGTTAGTTATTTTGCAGCCCATGATGAATAATATTTACATTGAGACTTTTCACCTTCTTCTACCTACACATCTTATCATGCTAAGAAAATTTTCTTCTTTTGTAACAAGATGCATTTAAGCTAGCAACCTTCACAACATTTTTTTCTTTTCTAAAAGCAGGTAAACTATCTAGCTCTACACATATTTCATCCATGAAGATCAGTTAAAGAAACATTGGATTCACTTTGTTCCCTACTCTACCTAACTACTGAATTGTTAGGATTAAAGTATCCCAACAACTCATTATTCTCTATATATGATAGGAAATTTAAAAAATGATAAGTTAAGATTGAAGTTTGTTTAACTCATCATGGACTGATGGCATTTGTTAACACTCTTCCATAGTCAAGAATTAAAAATGAAGTGGCATTGTGCTTGCTCACTTTCATGTTTATTTCGTTTTTTCTTTTGGGGTATCTTATTTTTTCTAAGTCCTTTGATTATTCTTTTAGGACCCTTTACCCTCTTTTTGATTTTTTTGATTTTTTTTTTAAATTTTTTTACAAAATATGTGAATACAACTTGCACAAGGAAAAGTATGTACAAATTTACAAAATTACCAATAGTCAAGTCAAAATTATGACCCCTATATTATAGGTTGTTAATAGTTTCCATCAATTTTTTTCGAACATTTTGCTACGAAATGTCCAACCTCACCATAGCCGAAACATGTCAATGGAAGTTTACCTTTGAATTTTCCCTTAACAATATTTAGTTTTCTCATAAAGTAAGAATATTCTTCATCTGAAATACCTTCTTCATCATCTCCCTTTTCTTCACACTTGCAGGTGCATGTCTTTTCAATTGAAGGTTGTTTTTCTTATTGATTTTCTTAGATACGGCAAACGTAGTTTCTAGATGTGAAGTACCCTCTTCTTCATCAAGTCTCTCTCATATATATGAGAACTCCATGTAATTCCTCTTTGCTAAGTTTTTGATTTTCACTGTATTATAAGGCGAAATACATTTGGGTTAGATCTCTGGTAACGTTAAGAATCTTTCATATAATAGTCTTCTCGTATTGGCTCTCCCAATCCTTCTGTGCATTTTCATCAACGCATTGAAGTATGCATCAATGTTGCAATCTTCTTTCATTACGAGTTTCTCAAAATTTTCTCTATAGAGTTGAAGCTTTGCTTCTTTTACATTGAGTCACACCGCCATATATTCTCAAGCTTGTCCCATACATTTTTGGTAGTTTTACAACCCAGCACCTTATGATAAGCAGATTCAATAAGTCCACTAATAATAATATTCTTTTCTTTTTCATCATTTACCAAATTCTTCTTAGCTTTTTCATCTGCAGTTGATGTAAATCCATTTTTAACAGTGTTCCATACTTTGTAACCTTGCGCCAAGAGATAGACCTCCATTCTTCCTTTCCAGAGTGCATAATTATTTTCATTGAACAGAGGTACACCATTCTTGGTACATGCTCCATGACATAAATTCCTAGCGTTATTTCAATTGAAGGAACCAAGCTCCGATACCAATTGTTGGAAATGCGAGAGGGAGCATCGGTGTTCCTTTCAATTAGAGCATTAGTTAACCTTAGGTATTATCGATGTTTGTACGATGATGAGAAGTAAACAAAAGGAACAAAAATGCACACAATTTTTAAGGTGGAAACCCTCTATGGGACAAAAACCACTTGAATTCTTTTCTAATAATTATTTAATATTCAACTCCAATTGAAAATAAAGCTCCAACTTCCTAGAATCTAGAAAAACATTCTTCTCTAGCTCCCACTGGATGGACGCTCCAACACACAAGATTCTTCAGTAGTCAACTGAATAGATGCCACAACACCCAATGAGCTACAACTCACCCTAGTGCCACCCTACCACCCTAAATTTTTCACAGGTTTGAACCTGTTGGTGACTTCATGCACCAGCTTAGCACCACCCTACCACCCTATAGAGAATAAAACAAGAATGAACTCTCGTACTAGGGAAAATGGTCCACTTTACAATGATATAAAATGATGTAGAAGAAAGACACACTAGACCATAACCCCAACTATGGCTTCAACACCTAATGATCCTAGGTGTTGAGCATTGGAAAAGGTATGGATTCACCATGTATTTCTTCATCTTTTTCCTTTAAAACATAACTCTTTTTATTCTAGAAAGGTGATTTATTGAAGAATTATGGTAGAATTGCAAAGAGTAGTATTTATTGTGAAAATTGACTAAAGATCGCTTTTTATTCTAAAACAGGAAACAAATGAAGTAAACAACCATTCCAAAGGAAAAGCTAAACGGGAGTAAGCATTGTTCCCTTGACAAAGAGCGTATCCGGATAAAAGGAAAAGAAATCGAATGTAGCGAATGGAGATAGGGAACAGCACGGCTATAGCCTAAGAAGACCAAGCGCTAGCTAAAAAGAGAAAAGGAGTGAATCCCTTAGGATCTTTCGATCCTAAGGGATTGCTGTTCAATATTATCATTGTTTCTTGTCTTGTTCGTCAAATTTTTATAAAAGATAGTGCCTTTAGAAATCGAGAGACAATGATTTATGATTAAACATTCCTTTTGTAACTCTGTAATTTCTTAACTCTCATGATCAGAGAGTGATTGTTGTAAATGTTATTTATGTCTGATTAATACAAGAACTTGTTGTTGTTCCATTTCTTAACTGCGGAAGTAAAGCCCGGTGGTGTTTCAACGAGGTAGCTAGGGCCCAACCCTGGTGGATCTATCTTCCGCTTTTTGTATCATTACCTTTCGATTATCGTTGTGTGAGTTTTGTATTTGTTTCGTTCACAGGTTTTCAAGTTAATTAGTTTACCGTGAATTGTCTATTGATATTGGTGTGTTATATTGATGAATTGCATTGCTGTTCCATTCTAACAAGAATCTTAATTCCTATATCATTTATCTTGTTATGATTTAACAGAGCTTCATTGTTCAGCATTTGCCACTCTATTTCATTTGTTGTTCCATTTAACTGCTATGCATTTCAGATTGCTAATTGAGAGAGTTTGCTGCTTAACAAGGTTTGCTATTTAATAGAATTTTCTGTTCAATCCTCTTAGATAGAGTTTGCTATTCAAATTCATTAAAGTTGTCGTTCAAATTCAATAGATAGAGATTGATGTTCAATTCCATATTTGCTGTTCATTTCAATACATTAGCTTACAGTCTACAAAGAGTTTGGTTTTTCTTTTAAATAGTTTACTGGTTACTTTCATTAGCGACTGCTTCATGCAATTTCCTTTTAATTTCTTTGAGAAGGATTATCAATTGTAATAATATTGGTTATTTCTACCTATGTTCTCGGATTGATTATCTTGTTCCCGCTTGATTTCAATTCCATCGGTTTCTGAGAAGAAGTTATCATTACTACATCCTTGATTGATGTTTCTTTGAGTGAATGATTAGATTTGAGGCATTTTAAGTTCATGTCATTGTAGTTAGATTTCTTTTCCAATGTCCATTTACTCTTGTATTTAGAACACTATACTACATATTGCAAGGCATTACTCTTAGATTGAATTAGCCTGAGACAAAGTACACTCTTGAAACAAAAAGTCGTTCCTAGATTGATGATTAATGTAGGGTAAATAGGCGTTAAAAAGACACCTTTTATACCTCAACATTTTGTCACCATTGCCGGGGAGAGTGTAGCCATTTATAGAGAGTGATGTATATTTGATTTTCTACTATGGCAGAAGAATTTGGTATTAAAAACGGAAGAATGAGAACCTACGTACCGAGCAAGAAACATACTTGTTCACTGGCACGCTTCATAGCAGAATTGGGTAAAATTTTAGGTAGGAATGAATGGTTGCTTTTTTGAATGAATAGAAAAGCTAAACAGAACATAATTCCTCCTAAACCCGAAAAACCTAAGGGACCGGTGACCCTTGGGCGAACAACTTTCATTGACGAAATCCTTAAGAAAACTGAATCTCATCCGTTAGTAGGACCTAGGAAAGTCATTTATAGACAGCCTAATAGCTCCCTTCAGGCCACAGAGTCACCATTTGTAGCCTTTTATAAGGTACATATCCAAACAAAAGAAATTGGGCAAAGATCCCAAGAAGTTGAGAATTCTCGCCTAATTTCTCTGCAAGAATGGAACTCTAGTAATCTCCATGAAGGAGGAGGAGAAACAGGGGAAACAGAAGTACCAAAATCTCCTCTTGAATTAATCCAAATAGTGAGCATCCCAAATAAGGGAAGTGTTGTCAACATTATTAAAAAAAGAGCTAAAGGACTTGAATCTCCTCAGATAGTAGGTCAGCAAGGAACACTCATTATTCCAGACCAAGTGTTGTCAAGGCCATTCCTACTCCTTCTAGTTAGCCTAGGAATAATTCCCTGGAAATCCTAGAAGGATATTGGCACATATTTGATAAAATGGCCCATAACCAGAACCAACAACCTCCTCAAACTTCCACACTGCAATATCCCATTGTGGACACTGCAGTTAATGTACCTATGAAAGCCATTCCACTCCAACATATTCCTACATTCCATGGTTTAAAATCAGAAGATACGTTCACATTTCTATTTGAATTTGATGTATTATTCGAGGGTATGACACTATACCACCGACCCCCAATAAAACTATTTCCCTCCACATTAAAAGGAGCGACATTACGATGGTTTATGTGATTAGGTGGAAGTGTTATAAATGATTGGGGAGGGGATGAAAACTTCCTTTTAAAGAAATATCGGGATTATTACGAGTCCGGGGAACTAAAAGATGAAATATTTCGGACAGCAACAAAACCTAATGAAACTCTAGAAGAATATGTAGAACGTTTCCAATACAACCTCCAGAAATCTTCTTATGCATCTTTACCCTTACCTGATAATGTGTTAAAAACTACCTTAATTAAAGGGATGAAGGAACAATGGGTTGAAACATTAAATATTATGGGAAAAGGTGATATATATCAGGAAAGTTTTGTTGACATTATTGATTTGTGTATTAGGAGTTCGAGAGGCAGCACAAGGCTAAAATCAGGAGAACATGTCATGATCAGAAGGGATAGTAAGACCTCTGGTGAAGGCATAACCCATGCAGAGATTGAAATCTCTTTGGAATATTTTAAAGGCGATATTCATAGGGACTCTAACAACGCATTTTGACATTGTGCAAGCGAAACAAAACGGCAAAGCATAACAAAATACGGCAATATTCTTGCCTAAGTGCGGGGAAGAAACGAGGCATAAGAGTGCAGTTGGATATAGTCAAAGTCTATTCCATCTGCACAAAATATCACTCCACAGAAGGTTGCCCCTCGCTCCCTAGATTGAAAGTAGTCTATAAAGAGGTAGATGAAGAATAATAAATGGTATGCACAACCAATCGATGTTGACCAATGGAAACCGAGCAAATAGGTATCTTTAATTGATCCATCCTCTTCTTTTAGGCCTCCTCAATATAATGCTCGGCAATATAATGGAATGTGGCAAAATCGACCACCTTTCCCCAGTGTGGTCACAACAACCATTTCCTACATCACCATGGCCAAATCAAACAAATCAAACTAATTGGCCAGAATTTACTCGCTATGTCCTACCATTTTGGCAAAACAATGCTTATCCAACACAATGGTCACCCTCCACTTCCATGATCGGACCTAGCGATCAATTTGGAAAAGACCTACAAATCGGCCAGTTGGAATGATCCCTCTCCTCAACCTACATGCAGAGCCCCCTATACATTGCCACAAAATCCCCCGGACTAACTTCCAGGGCACACCCAACTCCCGGTAACTTGACCCAAACCCGAATAATAGGCCGATTCGATGCATTCAAATAATGGAACCACCAAAACTAGAAACTGAATTAAGAGAGTGCAACGACCTTCAACTGAGATCTGGGCACATAAAAGAAATAGAGGGAGACAAAAATTTTCAAGTTGAAGATCCGTTACCTTCAGAACAAAAATTGCAAAAACAGAATGTGGTTAAACATCAAACTCAGCAACAAGCAACCACCTCTTCTCCACCATTCCCAGAATGATTAATCATACCTCACCTAGTAGAATACTTTGATTTTGATCTTCTCGGAGAATTAAAAAATTTGTGTATAAAAATCCCTCTCCTCCAAGCTATCCAAGACATCCCCATTTATGCAAAAACCATTAAGGAACTATGTGGCTTAAAGAGGAGAATAAAAACTAACTTAGCTTGTCCAAGTAGTACGTACTCTATCGACTTATTATCGGGAATGGAAACACTGTAAAATATGAAGACCAAGAGGAAATCCTATGGTATTGATTGCAAATCAATGAAATGTTTCCAAATGCCTTAGTTGATTTGGGAGGAGACACCAATTAATATCTAAAAACCACTGCACTTGTCAAAAAATTAGCATTAAAATTAACATTACATCATTAGATCCAACAACAACCTTATTGGAATTGGTACAGCTGATTGGTAGTGGCTTGAGAAGGTACACTAAATGATGTAATGATGTCTGTGGGTCACAGGGAGTACCACCTTTAACTAGGTTATCAGCAAAAGAGCGCTGGGTGGACACCCCTTGATCCTAGGTAGACCTTGGTTGTAGCTGCTAATGCTTATATTAGTTCCATGAGCAGGCAGCCTCCAAACTTACTCTTCAGAAACTATGTCAAGAATTTAGCCTTATATCACCTAGCACAACCAAGCCTATCGATAATTAAAACAAGGAAACAACCTGTATCATACCTCATGGAAAACATTAGATCACCACTAACCATAGAATATGCCCTCAATTTTAAATATGAAACAGAGGATGACATCATTAATAGTTTCATTAATAAACCAAAAATCATATCCCATTTGCAATGTCACATGATCAAGGCAGCATTTGATAATAAAGAAGAAGAAGATCACGAAGAAGTTGTGACATTAAATCAGCTACCCACTACTCACATGTACAACAGAAAAATTGTAGAAATTAGACCCGGGGGAAAAACTTTAAACATTAACAAAGAAACGTGCTGAACAAGAAAAAGAAGACGGTCGGAATTACTAAAAATATAAGGGAGCCTTTGGATGGGATTATCCAAACATGAAGGGAATTGACCCCAAGTTATCCTTTCCCATCTATATAGAAAAATATGCTAGACATTTCCTTTGAGCGAAGATTAAACCCTCATTAAAGATATTGTGAAAATTTGAATTACAAAGAAAATTTGTTGGATGTCAATTTTATTTATAATTTCGATAGCAAGTGGGTCTCTCCATTAGTAGTGGTGCAGAAGAATGGAAAGTGGAGGATATGTGGGCCTAAAGAGAACTAAACAAAGTGACCTAGAAATACCACCTTCCCCTTCCTTCATTGACCCGGGTATTATATACATTGTGGGGAAAGAAATTATTTTCCTAGATGAGTTCAATGGATACAATCAAATTCGAATTGCCCTGAAGACAGAGATAAACACACTGCTGTCCTTGGAAATTTTCTATCGAGTTTTACCCTTTGGCCTGTCGATACCCCTACTACGACACCAAAGGCCATTCTTAGCATCTTTCAGTTTAGCAAGGAGTTAAGGGCTCAAAGTATACATGGATGACTTCACCTTACGGAGATGATTTTGAGCTGACATTAGAAACATTGGAAAAGGTGTTGCGGAGATGTATTGACACAACCTCTTGCTTAAGCCATGAAAGTATATGATGATGCCAGTTACATCTTGGGTCATTATATCTCGGCTGGAATATAGGTAGATGCAACTAAAATTCGGTCAATTTTGTTAATGCATATCTACAAAAATAGAGGTACGTAGCTTTCCTCGGATTTATGGCTATTATGAAAATTTACTGAAAATTATTCTCGAGTAGCTGCACCTTTATATGCATTGAAATGTTGATTTCATTTGGATAGATAAGCCAGCTTCATGCTTTTGAGGATCAATGCTATTAGAAACCCCGGTGCTGGGGAGCCCAAATTAGGATTTCCCATTCAAATTTCTTGGTACCTCGAGACACGGCTATTGAGCGGTTCTTTAGGTAATAAAATGGCTTAATCTATATTAGCAAAAATCTATCTCTTTGTTGAATTAAACTTATCTCACGCTTGTTGAGAAAGAATTTTTTTAAGTACATGTACATCTTTTGTAAAAATAAATTTAGACATTATATAATTGGGTACCTTTTAGTTTTATATACAAACCACTCTGCCATAAAATTTTTAGCAAATAAAGTGGTTACAAATGGTAGAGTAACAAGATGGTTGATTTTGTTTCAGGAATTCGATATCACAATAAAAAATCAAAATGAAAAAGAACCATATGGATAGGATTTTATAATATGAATGCCAAAACCAACAAGTAGTGATGATCGGTCTTCCCAAATGAACATTTGATAGGTTATTCTTGATCGAACCATGGTATTAGTAGTCATTACAATTATTTAGCGATGCTAATTACTAAAAACATCTAATGCCCAATGAATGAAAATAGATAGTACGGAACAGTACCCGATTCTCTTGGATTGGGGCTACTCATACGAGAGCGGAATGTGCACATCGGGAGATGCGTCGAGAGGAAAAAATATTTGATATTATGACATGTAGGCTGGGCGTGGGGGCATTTTTGCAGATCGTACATTTGGTCACAAAGTCTTACAAATAGGCTATTACTGGCCTACCAATTTTAAAGATGCCAAAAAATTTGTACAAGCCTGCGATAGTTTCCAAAGGGAAGGTCTCCCTTGACAATCCAATGAAATTCCTTTGAACCCACAGTTAGTAATCGAGCCATTTGAATGCTGGGTGCTCAACTTTGTTGGTCCTATTAACCCACCATCAAATCAGAAAACATACATCCTAGTCGCGTGAGAATGTGTTGCTAAATGGAGTTGAACGAGAGGCACTTTCGAAATGGAAGGGACTCACACATACAATTCCTTTTCCAAATATTTGTGCGATACGACCTCCCCGAGGATGTAATTACGGATGGAGGACCGCGATTTGTGGTTAAAATAATTGATGCAACATTAGAAAATTACCACGATTGACACAAAATCACAACTCCATACCACCCACGGGTAAATGGCAAGGTCGAGAGCTGAACAAAATGATCAGATCTGTTGACAAAAAAAGTTGCATCACACGGATGTGGCTTGGGCTTATAGTACCGAGCCTTGTGGGCATAGGAACAACATGGAGAAATACTCGCATATTCCCCATATCAGTTGTTGGAGAGAAGAACCCATATTTCCAATAGAGTTTGAAATTCAGATGTTGTTAAGAACAACCCGGAGGTGGGTTTAGATTTAAATGAAGCCGAGGTCAAAAGATTACAACAAATAAATGAGTTAGATGAAATTAGGCTCTATGCTCTTCAACACCTTGCATTAATTCAATAGCGAGTCAAAACTGACATGGCACCCTCATTAAAAGAAGAAAAATCTTCCATGAAGGAGATTGGGCACTCTTATATGACTCCAGGTTTCAGGATTTTCCAGGAAAAATCCAGACATGATGGCTTGGACCCTACGAGATACAAAAAGTGCATGATAATGGCGTCATCACATTAACCACCATTGATGGATTTGGACATTCTTCCAAAGTAAATGGTCATTGAGTGTGACTTTGCCATAAACCGCTTAGTCGAGAATCCTTTTACTAGCAATTACAGGAAGATTCTACCATGTGAATTCTTCTTTGAGAGACAACTCTCTCAACACCCATTCCTTGAATAATTTCTTTCATTTTGAAACTTGTACATAAGATTTTTCTTTTTTCTACCTTGCTTGTTCTTTGTCTGATTTCATTTTTTAGGCTTGTTCTTTTTTAAGGAACAATGCAGTGTTCCTTTTTAAGGAACAGCAACAGTTTCTCTCAAGAAACAACACGTTTGAGTGTTTCTTTTTGTTGTTCCTTTCCAAAGGAACAACATTTTTTTTGTTTCTTTCAAAAGGAACAACAATTTTTTTCTGTGTGTTTTTGTTGTTCCTTTAAAAAGGAACAACAGTTTTGTTGCAAGTTTTTGTTGTTCCTTTCCAAAGGAACAACAGTTTTTGACATGTTTTTTTGCTGTTCCTTTCCAAAGGAAGAATAGTTTTTTGTTGTTCCTTTCGAAAGGAACAAAAATTCTTGCTGCATGTTTTTATTGTTCCTTTCCAAAGGAACATCAGTTTTTGGTTGTTCCCTTTCAAAGGAACAACAATTTTGTTGCGTGTTTTTGTTGTTCCTTTCCAAAGGAACAACACTTTTTGCTGCCTGTTTTTGTTGTTCCTTCCTAAAGGAACAACATTTTTCCCATTTGTTTTTGCTGTTCCTTCCCAAAGGAACAACAGTTTTGCTGCATATTTTTGCTGTTCCTTTCCAAAGGAACAACATTTCTGCTGATTGTTTTTGCTGTTCCTTTCAAAAGGAACAACATTTTTGCCGATTGTTTTTCTTTGTTGCTTTGAAAGGAACAACATTTTGTGATTGTTTTGTTGTTCCTTTCCAAAGGAACAACACTTTGAGTGCATTTTTCTTGTTTTTGAACAGCATTTTGAGGATTTTTGTGAATTCTTCATGACTCTTTTAAAGGCAACATACAATTTATGCAAATTAGACGTTATAGGAATCAAAAAATCAAGAGAAATTGTCATTTTTAAGGAATTGTTTTGTAGTGATAAGAAAAAAAGGAAAGGACACAACCATTTATATCACTTTTCTATCTTTATTTTCACTAAAATTAATATGATCGGTTATATTTATCATGTTGGCTCTTCCCTAAATTTTCATAACTCTCTTTTATTTTTATTTATGGAATAAGAATAAGGGCATATTTTCTCTATTGAGATGTTCAGACTTCTTCCACCATCCCTACTCTTAAGGAATGTTGAGCCATCCTCTATATATAAGTAGGGAAGTGTTATATGAAGAAAAAAAAAAGGAAAAGAAAAATCTCTATGTGATTACTAACAATTCTATGATATGCCAGATGGAGGATAGGGGGTCTCATCAAGAGCCAGCCTACCATGATCATAAGGAAGTAGTGAAGTGGCATTCCCATTATGGCCACCACACTAGGGATATGATCTGATGGATAACTCTGAAAACAGAAAATAATAAAAAGTCCTTGGAACAGGAGGTCTCATCGCAAGTTGGCCTGCCCACCTTTCACTCCTTCATGGTGAATGGCATTGTGATTCATCTGGTTCCCAAGCCAGCACAGTGGCCTCCATCATGACATCACAACAGCACTTCCCTAGGCATAAATAAAGGATAATGGTTTAAAGAGTGAAAAAGCAACTTTGTCAAGTTATAGACACTGTGGGCAGCTAGGCTTTTCTTGATGGTATTAAGGTCATATTTTTCACAAATAAATAGTAATGTTGAACCCCTTTCTTATATCTTTATCTAATATCAAATGAGAGTATTCCCCTAAACCCTTTGTTTTGAACCCATTAAGCATGAAATTTATTTACAAATCAATCATAATAGTTTATGTGGGTAATGACCACATAAGTACTTGTTTTCACATCAGTTGTCCCTTTCCCTTATTCTCGAATCATTACATAACGACTCCATATCTATTCAAAATTTAATAATATGCATCGATTTCAGTAATGTAATAATTTCTTGATCATATCATAATTATGTATGATTTTCAATGTTGTACAATTGTTGTGCAGTACCTTGCTCTTACGATTTCGATAGTTTGAGATGACCTATCATCATCCAGTATGGATACTTTTAATGCTTGCATGTGGGTCGAATGCCTATATTCTCGGTAATAGTAAAAACTTAACGGTATTGTTCCAATATACAATGTGTTTTTCTATGTTGTTCCATTACATTGTTGTGCATTTGTGAAGAATTAACAGAGTGCAAACAGAATGGGAGGACGAGAAATTCGTAGTGAGCCACGGAGTGCTAGCCTGTTCCTAGCGGCTGCTGCGGGGAGAGTGCAGGAGAGAGTAGGGTGGATTACCTACCTCACAGGAAGTTGCCGAAACCTCTTGAAATGGTAGCCATTGAGTTTTACGAGTACGGAAGGTTACTCCATGGTTAGAGGTAGGAAGATAGTAGTAACGAGGGCAAAATAATCGGCGGGGTATCGAGTACGCTAGCGGAAGGACCCATATGGAGCCATAAGAAAGTAAAACTCCAAGAAGACATGAAAATTTTCTGGGATGAAGGCTAGACCCTGGTCGTCAAAGGGAAAGGAGTTCAGTTGGCGATGTTGTGAGAACCATGGATAGAATTGGTGAAAGTGGTACAAAGCTACCTAACATGCGATGGAAAAAAAGATGTGGTAAGACCTTGACACCTTAAGCTATTAGTAGTGTTAAAATAGAAATGTACCGTAAACCTGACTGCATATTTAATTTTTTTATTGCATGATGCCGCCTAAATTATAAGAAAATCTCGTCATATAGCCATGGTGGTAAGCCACCATTGTTTAACTAGATTGATAGTGAGTTATAGTCTTGCACAACAACAGACTAGTTGGGAAGAACTTATATGCTTAATTGATGGAGGAATGACACTGCCCTAAAGAAAACGCAAAGGAGTGTGTAAATGCCAGCAGAAACCATCAAAATCACGGACAATCCTCCACGTGAAATGGGGGGCAGGGTCTTCGGGGTAACGTTAGCCAACCCTTGCGGTGCCTTGTTCGGAAGACAAACAGCCTGACTTGAAGAAGGAAATTGCCCCGCAGGTAAGGAAGAAGAAAGAGATTCACCACAACGGTGAGAAGGAAGTCTTCTGTGAGGTGAAGAAGAGAGTCACCACCAATGGAGAGGAGAGAGTCACCACACCAATGCAGAGCGAGAAAGTCACCTGGGTGTGGAAGAGGAAATTATCACACTGACGAAGAGGAATAATTGGGAAATAGTGAAAGATGAAAGAGAGAGCGGGGCCTCTGAAACCCTGGTGTGCAATTCCATAGAGCCATTACCGGAGGATCAATTGATCCAGAATTTTTACAGCCAATATGGTGAATACATACAACCCCACAACCCATGAACTTCAACATTGAGATAAGCCAATTGCAAGAACAAGTTGTACCCAGGTAAGATGCAATTTGAGGAATACCCAAATGATGAAAAAAGAAAACCCATGGGGAATAGCGAGGACCAACTGGGGTTACTTTTTATTGATAAATACGTAGGCAGGAAGGGTGTGAACTAACAAAAGTGTTCAAATAGAAAACCACTACGAGGAACAATAGAGCAAAATAAGGTTACTACCCACGGGAATGTGGCCGAACATATGAAAACGGAAAAGTGTTCCAAGAAGAAACAACAAAAGAAGCAAGCACGAGCGAAGGCACAACTACGAAAAAACCGGGTGAAAAGACGATTGAGTATGAAAGGAACGATTGTTCCTCCCCAGAAGGGAAAAATAAAAATAATCGAACTTGAGGGAAAATTTGCGGAGGACGATAGAAGCTCCCGGAAATCTTGTGCCAGAAAAGCTGGGGCAGAGGTATTGGGTTCTCAAAATGACGAACATAGCCCGAAAAGACCCCAAAAAGAGGAACATAGCCACCAAATGAAGCCCGAAAAAAGGAAATGGCTACCAAAATGAAACCCCGAGATTGCAAAAACTATGGAAACACAAGCTAAGCCCAATCTGAAGACATGGAATAGCATTTCCAAATGTGTTGCCCCAACTAAAAGCACACAAACTACGGTCAATTTTTTTTTTATTGATGCCACTATCCAAACTCCAAGAGGGCTGGCCTGAACTCAGCGGGTAGAAAAACTTGAGGAAGTGATGAAAATACCGAGTTACGACCAAATGAGGGACATCCATGCATCGGTGAAGCCTATGAAAGTGTACGAGAAGGTAGAAGAGAAAGTGAAAGAATCAGAATAAATTAAAAATGGCCCGAAATCGAATGGATATATAACTCCTTATACATAAATGTTCATATGTAGTTCCCTACCCAGTGTCTTTATTTTTATTAGAAAATGTTTTACGATTTGAAAATTAAAGGTTAGAAAATGAAAGTCTGTAGAATTAAACTCTTGTGGTATGATTTTTACTTAAAAATTCTACAAACTCTATGGGGTTAAATTCCAGCATCTGCTTTGTGAATTCTATTTACAAAATTTTATATTGGAGGATGAAATTGAGATAAATCTTAGCCCTTTTGTGGGTGACATCCAATATCAAGAATTTATTTCATTTGTTGTCAACCAGTTGAAATGGCTTAAGGCGTATAATACTTTCCAAAGGCAAGAAAATGGGTTAGAACTTTGGGTCAGGGGTGAACGAAAACACCCATTACAACTATGGGCTAGGCAGAAGAGTCTAATGACAAAGGAGGGTGTGATCCAAGCATTGGGACCCATCCACAAAGAAATTGTCTTGGATGGGGTAGAATATTTTCTATCTATCAGAGACTAGGCCTATACAGCAGCTAAAGTCCGATGGAATATTTCCAATCAGAATGTTCAAGACAGAGAGCCATTTAATTATAGAAATTTTGGATTAGCTGTTGACCACCTAGTTCTCTATAGTAACCTCATATTGAGGGAAGGCCCATTTTGGCTAGGCTGTAGGTTTTGAAGTCCCATTATATGGTATCCTGCAATAGACTATAAAGCCATTTATGAGTTACCTGAAGGACATATAGGGCACATCTTTGAAGCTTTAGCTGCAAATCATGGTTTCAGACCTCTTAATGAAAAACCTTGTCCAGCCTATTCTCTAACTACTTTGCATGTAAACTATGGTATTCATGAGGACATGAACAAGGGTAAGAACAGGGGTGTGTTGAGCATTGGAAAAGTTATGGATTCACCATGTATTTCTTCATATTTTTCCTTTAAAACATAACTCTTTTTATTCTAGAAAGGCGATTTATTGAAGAATTATGGTAGAATTGCAAAGACTAATATTTATTGTGAAAATTGACTAAAGATCACTTTTTATTCTAAAACAAGAAACAAATGAAGTAAACAACCATTCCAAAGGAAAAGCTAAAGCAAGAGTAACTATTGTTCCTTCAGCAAAGGGCCGTATCTAGATAAAAGGAAAGAAATCAGAACATATAGCTAAAGGGAGACAGGGAACAGCACGGCTACAGCCTAAGAAGACCAAGCACTAGCTAAAAAGAGAAAAGGAGCGAATCCCTCAGTATCTTTCGATCCTGAGGGATCGTTGTTCAATATTATCGTTGTTTCTTATCTTGTCCATTGAATTGTTATAAAAGGTAGTGCCTTTAGAAATCGAAAGACAATGATTTATGATTAAACATTCCTTTTGTAACTCTGTAATTTCTTAACTCTCATGATTAGAGAGCGACTGTTGTAAAGGTTATTTATGTCTGATTAATACAAGAACTTCTTGCCATTACATTTCTTAACTTTGGAGTAAAGCCCAGCGGTGTTTCACTGGTGGCTAAGGGCCTGGCCCTGGTGGATCTATCTGCTGTTTGTATCATTACCTTTCAATTATCGTTGTGTGACAGTTTGTATTTGTTTTCCTTACAGTTTGCAAGTTAATTAGTTTACCATGAATTGTCTATTGATATTGGTGTATTATATTGATGAATTGCATTGCTGTTCTGTTCTAACAAGAATCTTAATTCCTGTATCATTTATCTTGTTATGCTTTAACATAGCTTCGTTGTTCAGCATTTGCCACTCTATTTCATTTGCTGTTCTATTTGACTATTGTGCATTTCATATTGCTGATCAAGAGAGTTTGCTGCTTAACAAGATTTGTTGTTTAATAGAATTTGTTGTTCAATCCTCTTAGATAGAGTTTGTTGTTCAGATTCATTAAAGTTACTGTTCAAATTGATTAGATAGAGATTGTTGTTCAATTCCAGATTTGTTGTTCATTTCAATTCATTAGCTTACAGTCTACAAAGAGTTTGGTTTTGCTTTTAAAGAGTTTTCCTAGTTTACTTTCATTAGTATCCTTTAGTTCAATTTCCTTTTAATTTATTTAAGGCAGGATTATCAATTGTAAAGAATATTGGTTATTTCTACCTACGTTCTCAAATTGATTATCTTGTTCCTATTTGATTTCAATTCCATCAGTTTCTAAAGGAAAGAGTTATCATTATTGCATCGTTGACTAATGTTTGCTGAGTGAATGATTGGATTTCAGAGCATTTAAGTTCATGTCACTGTGGTTAGATTTATTTTCCAAGCATCCATTTACTCTTGTATTTAGAACATTGTACTACATATTGCAAGGCATTACTCTTAGATTGAATTGCAGCCTCAGACAGAGTACACTCTTGAAACAAAAATCTGTTCCTGAATTGATGATTAATGTAGGATAAATAGGCATTAAAAGGACACCTTTTACCTCAACACTAGGCCTCTCGACACTGCGTCTTCAACTCTTGGTAGATAGACACTTGTACAATTTTTACAATGATGCATTTACAATAACTTAGTACAGTGATACCTTTACAATGAATGTATGCAATGCTGCCCACTTGAAGACTTCATGTGTTGAACTTCTTGCTGTTATTCTGCACCTTGATTGCTGCTCTTGTCATGCTACCCTCTGTTGCACCTTGCTTTGCTTTTCTACCCTAAAAAGTCTGGTCCTTTGCAGCCCTTGACAACACATGATCTAGCTTTTTCTTTCCTTCTAGGATCTCGATATTGAATCTAGTGTATCTCTGCTATTTCAGCTCCCCAATATGTGATTTTATGTTCTATAGTAGCACTCTGAGTCTTATTTCGAATGCCATAGGTCTGATCCAATTTGGATTCTTCAAGAGAGAAATATGTCCAATCTCTCACAATGACCTAATTATGACTATTTCAGTAGAGAGAACTTGTATGAGGTGCCACGTGTCACTATTTCTTCATTCAGCTCTAAAATTGATACAGTGAAAACTACAGTTTGTGCACTATCTGCTAATTTTTATAGAATTCCAATCCGATACTCAGAGAGAGAGTTATGACAATTTTTCCAAGGTCACTTCTTTGAAATGAAGTTGAAGATCCTGCAAACACTCTTAATTCCATAGATCATATATCCAAAAATATTGTGCACCCTCATCTGAAATTTTTACAAGAGCATCCTTAGGATTTTGGCTTCACCTCATAAAAATTTAAGCTTCTGAAATTTCTTATAAAAAAATTTAGAGCACAAATTCCACGATGACCTATTTTATGGAGCGAAATCACTACATAAGAAGGATGTGAGGATCACAACTTATATAAATGCTTAGGTTGAGAGGGACTTCAACAAGTGAACGTGGGAGGGATTTTAGGAGCTTAAAAATTATTAATTATTGACTTTTTAATGACCCATGCCACAACCCCATGGGGTTTTATCCCACTAACTGGGGTTACAAACTTCAAACATGAATATCTCTCAAACCGTGAAGAATTACGTGGCATGCCATATATCAACATAAAAATCTCAACAAGTAGAAACAATCAAAAGTATTCTTGACCCAGAATATAGTAATTTGGTAGGTCAAAATTCCCATGAAATATTGAGGTAGCCCATGGTGCTGCTTGGGTTGACATCAATGACAATCGCTGATCAACATAGACACCCTCATGGGAATACTTGTCTGAGCTACAACCACTAACGTTTATTGATGTATTATGAGATGTATTTGCATTATTTTGGTTATATGAACTCTTTCTATATAAATGATAACTTTTCCATATTTGTATATAAATGGTTTGGATTCATGCAAATGAATATATATCTTTTTCTTTAAAATTTGAACATTTTATGTATTTTTTGGTCGATTGGTTTTTTTCTAGTTCTGGTTTGGTTCCTAGTTTTAGGGTTGACCAGTTCAATGACCAATTCAATTTTGATAACATTGGACCTAATATCAACACCCTTGAAAGAAGGAGAATAGCCACACTCAAATTTTTTATTTTTTTATAGCTATAGTTATGATGAGGAAACCTAAAGAAGTAAGACTACCCAATTTTCACCTTGATGAGATTCAAGACTTCTTTACAACATCTCCATTCCATCTTCCTTTCCATTCTTCTGCATTTATTGTTGATTTATGGTATCAACTGATGTGCTCTATCTGTAATTTTTTATATAGGCTAAGTCGTGTGTATTCCATAATAGCCATAAAGGATTTTGGAAAATTCCACTTAGAGGTGGTTTAATTAAATTAATTAATCATTTTTTAATGTTTTCCTAAGTCTAAACTTAGGGAAATTGATTAATTAAAGGGTATTAAAACTAAGTGTGAATCTTCTAAACAAAGTCCTGGATAAAATTTGAGTTTATCTTAGCCCTTGAATATGTTTTAATCTTTTCAATTGAAGGGTCAACGAAATATTATAAGAAGGAGGGTGAGGGGCCTATGGAAAACACATTGAGCATTTGGCATTTTCGAACTTCTGAGAGAGACATATATTTTGATCAAGATCAAATCACTAGGGCAGGGTTGGCTAAGTGATTTCAATTTAGTGATCAGTTCCAGAGAGGATAAGATGGAGTAACTGGTCAAGAGGACTGTGAGTACATTTCAGAGAGTGAGAGGTAGCAGTCACGCAGTAGAGGCAGCATAGTCATCTGGAGGGGTGACGCAGTCCCTAAAGGGGATCACAGAGAAGTGACGCAATGCCTTCTAGATTCAGTCTGGAGATAGTTGGATGCTAAGATTTCTGAGCTAGGAGGGCAAAAAATCAGTTCCAGACCATCTTGATCGTTGCAGAGGAGGAGGTGACGTATTTCCTTAGCTTTCCCATGCAGGCTTACACAGTAGTAGTGTAGGCTTCACACAGAGGTAGAGAGGGGCTTCACCAGCGCTGCTCCCAATCAGCTGGGGACTTGCAGAGTTAGGTATATCTCACATTTTTTTTGTTTCTGATATTTTCTCTGAAGGGTGAGTCAGATATTGGCACCCTATTTGTACTCAAGATTATGCTGCTTAATAATAAAAAACCCTCAGATCTGTTGCATCGGTTTTCCCAAGTTGGGTTTTTCTAGGGACTTAGTTCAAAAATAGTTGTGTCAAATGTGGATGTTTTTCATTGTATTTTGTTTAGTTTGTTTCACCACTTAGATTTATTCCATAACATTATTTGTGTAGATTGCTTCAGTAATTACTTAGATAGTTCATTGCAATGAAAAAATTATGGAAAATAATATGATAAGTAATTCGGATTTTTTGCAGTAGGAATCTAGATTTAGGATTTTTCACATGGTATCAGAGCTTATTCAAGTTGAATTGAAGGATAAACAAGAGTGAACCAGCAGATCAATGTGGAAGGGACTGAGAACGGCATAAGTAGTAGTAGACTACCCCAGTAGTTACGTAGTCTATGCCAGGAGGGAAATCCAGTGCAGAGAAAGCTCCCTCTCAGAGAGTTGACAGAGGGGTAATATTTTTTAGTTGCAAAAGAGGTAGCGTAGTAGACCAACGTAGTTGAAGGATGTAGTAGCCACACATCAGTGAGTGCTAGTGCATAAGCATCAGAATTTTTTTGAAAAACACAGCTGGTGATTTCTTGACCTCAGAGAGTTCTCTTACTCAAAGAGACTCAGTTATTTCCCGTGTAGTAGCAGAAGCATTGACTTACTCCCCAAGGAGTGCATGAGTCTAGTTGAGTAGAGGGTTAGAGGGAGAAGTCAAAAGTTGAGGAGATGGATAGCAATGGATTGCGTGACCAAGATAGGTTGGAGGGTGCCTCCAACTATGTCATTTGGAAGTTAAGGATTCAGTTTCTCCTTGATGAGCATGATGTAAAGGACCTCATTGATAGCGCAGTTGCAGAGCCATTGGATGTAGAACATCTGAGAGCCTTCAAGAAGAACATGGAAAGAGCCAAATGATTGATCCTATATGGCGCAAAGGATCACATCATACCCCACATAGCAGCAAAGGACATTGCTACATAAATGTGGTTAAGGCTGGAAAATCTTTATTAAGGACCTTCTGAGCAGCAGAAGATGTATTTGGATGAGAAGATGTGTAACAACCAGATGAGGAAGGGAGAGCATTTTGACTCCTTCTTGTCTCGAATTGAGGAAAATTGAGACCAGCTATCAGCAGTGGGGTCAGCAACTAGAGACTCGGAGCTGGTAAGGCTCACTCTAAACTCTGTTTCAGAAGACTATCAGGTCTTTCTCCATAGCATTCTACGTAGAGAAAAACTCTCTGGATGGGAAGCAATGTGGGCAACCTTGTAGCAAGAGTAGCTGAGGAGAGATCTCCTCAAAATCCACATCGAGGATGGGAACAATGGTTGAAAATTCAAGAAAAAGGAGGAAGAAACCACAAACCTTGCATAAAAGGGGAAACAATGGCAGAAGAAGAAATATTTGTCCAAGATCAAGTGCTTCAGGTGTGGGGAAATGGGACATTATGCCACACAATGCCCTCTTAAGAAAAAGGACAAAGAAGCTTGAAGTAATATCCTCAAGCCGGAGCTACCAAGATTGAGGCAGAAGCTCATTTTGCTATGTTATCTCATATTCCGAAAGGAGGGAAGTGGGCTGACTTGGAGTTTTAGATCGAAAAACTACTAGGGCAGGATCCTTGAATATTTTCGAACTCTTGGACCACATACGAGCTACAGGAGCCTTAAATATAGTAGCAGAATGGACAGTTGCAGCATAAGATGAAGAGACAATGTAGTGGCTAACAGTACTAGAGCTTGATCAACACAGAAGAGGATCAACACCAGCAGCAGCGTAGTGCACAGTGGTACAGCACAGTGCAGTGCAGTGCTCACGCAGTGTAGAGCAGCAATAGTGCAGCATATTCAAAGAGCTAGTGCAGAAGTTAGCATCAAATAGTCTTATTATCCAAGATGCAATTTTACTTGTCCAATTTCATATGTTTTTCTTTTGAAATTAGCAACAATGTAGCAGCAGTAGTAGTTGAGCAACAATAGCAGCAATGGAACTGTAGCAACGTAGTGCACAGTGGTGCAACGGAGTTCTCACATAGTGCAACAACATGGTTGCAAAATTCAGAGGGAGTTGCAATACAGTAGCAGTTCATAGCAGCATGAAGAGTCATCAACAGTACAGTTGCAAAAATTGTGCAATGTTAGAGAGCGGCATCAGTAGCACAATAGTAGATGTTACAAAATTTAGAGCAGTACATAGTGTTGTATTGCTAGAGCACTATCCTCGCTAAGAGGGAGTGTTGATTTATGGTAGCATCGGCTGTGCTCTAGCCTTGTAATTTTGTATATAGATTAAGACACACGTATTCCATAATAACCATAAAGAATTTTGTAAAATTCCACTTAGAGATGGTTTAATTAAATTGATTAATAATTTTTTTATGTTTTCCTAAGTCTAAACTTAGGGAAACTAATTAATTAAAGAGTATTAATTAAACTACGTGTGAATATTATATGGAAATTCATGGATCAAATCCCAGTTAATATTAGCCTTTGATTATGTTTTAATCTTGGTCATTGAAGGGTCAAAAAAATATTATAAGGACGATGAGGGGCCTATGGAAAAGACATTGAGAATTTGGAATTTTCAAGCTTATGAGAGAGGCACATATTTTTATCAAGATTGAATCACTAGGGTAGGGCTGGCTGAGTCATTTTGATCTAGTGATCATTTCCATAGAGGGGAAGATCAAGTAACTGGTCAGGAGGAACATGAGTACATTTCATAGAGAGAGGCAATAGTGACGTAGTAGAGGTAGCGAAATCATCTGGAGGGCTGACGTAGTCCCTGAAGGGGATCACGCAGAATTGACGCAGTGCCTTCTAGATTCAGTCCGAAGATAGTTGGAAGCTAAGGTTTCTGAGTGAGGAGGGCCAAAACTCAGTTCTAGATTAGCTTGATCGTTACAGAGGAGGAGGTGACACAGTTCGTTAGCTTGCCCATGTAGGCTTACGTAGTAGCAGCATAGGATTCACACATAGGTAGAGAGGGGCTTCAACAGTGCTGCTCTGAATCAGTCGGGGACTTGTAGAGTGAGGTATATCTCACATTTTTTTTGTTGATGAGATTTTCTCTGAAGGGTGAGCTGGATTTTGGCACCCTAGTTGTACTGAATATTCTGCTGCTTAATAATACAAAACCCTTAGATCTGCTGCATCGGTTTTCCCAGGTTGGGGTTTTTCTGGGGACTTAGTCCAAAAATAACTGTGTAAAATGTGGATGTTTTTCATTATATTTTGTTCAGTTTGTTTCAGCACTTAGATTTATTTTGCAACATTATTTGTGTATACTGCTTCAGTAATTACTTTGTTATTTCATTGTAATGAAATAATTATGGAAAATAATAGGGGAAGTAATTCAGATTTGTTGCAATAGGAATCTAGATTTAGGATTTTTCACAATTTTATCAAACCATATGTAATTTTACCACCAAGAGACACACATACCCACACATCAAGGAGGAAGAACATTATTTTCTTTATTATATTCACTTGTGATCTTCTAATGAACAAAATTAGTAACCATACTAGGAAGGGTTGCTTGTTTCCAATTTTAAAACCTTTTATTTGTTGAGATTTTGGGTAGCATCGGATGAGCTCTAGCTCCGTGATCAGAGTTCATAAATTTTGCTCAAAATTCAAAGTTATAGGATTGGGTTTAAACTGGGATGGCTGTGTATATCTCGTCTCCCTGATTTCGACGCCACGAACAGTTCAAAAAACCAATGTCGTATGAGGAATATATTGCATTCTCATCAAATATGTCAGAAACAGGAGTATCGAGAGGCGATTCTATTAAGGATAAAAAAATTTTGTGCAGGTGGAATGGATGGCCGTAATCCAGTTAACAACGAGGGATGAAAGGATCACATCGCATTGGTGATTGTTGTGTTTACAGGTTAATATTTCGCAAGCTAAATGATATAATTTGTGATGCGAAGAGGCTATATGTTGGGTAGGGTCCAAGCACTATCGCACTTTGCAGGCGATATGGTTTAGTCTTTAGTGGTGTAGACTTAAACCTGCGGGAAGCGAATATGCGATATCCTAAAAGCCTTGATTGGCGATAAGTTAATTTTTTCGGTTTTCGAAATCGCAAAATCGCATAATTTACGTTATAAGTATTGTGCACTCGGTGATGATTGTTATAATTGTGACATGCGATATCATAAGCGCTCAGAGTTGCGATATCGGTTTGGGGTCAATTGAAATCTATTTCAAAAATATTGAAGCTGCAAAATAGTGATTGGTCTTAAAATTTGGAGTATATGTGTGCCATAACCCACAAGTCCACAGTGATTATGTGTAAACTGTAGATTCGAGCCGAGGTTCCACTAATGGTCAAGATATTTAATGGTTGGGGGTGCGCATGTGGCCACTACCCTAACCATAAATTTTAATGTACGGCTTAATAGGTGGAGTAGATAGGGGGGCACCAAATTTTGCAGTTATCCCTAATTTAACTCCAGTTAGCTGGATTTCTCCACCTTTAGTGGAGTTTTCCTAGGAGATATTGGGCAAAAGTGTAGGAGGCTCAATTTTCGACCATTCAGAGTGAATGCAGAATCATTCTTGACTAATTGGAGCATTCTAAATCCATTGGTGCAAAGAAAACAACCATTCGAGCACTATAACTATATATAATAGCAAAATTTTGAGCATAATGGAAGATGAACAAGCCATTGGGAGCTCAACCATCAGATGTAGCCCACAAAGGCTGAACTGCTTCATCATGCCTGCTGTGTAAACTTCATGTGGTGAATTATTTCTCTATTTTACAGTGTTTTTCAGTGTTATTTAGACTTATTTTATGCTTCTAATTCAATAAATTTCATCTATAATTCATGGAAAAACTCCTTAATCCTTATGCAAACTAATGAACCAATGTATTATTCCTTCTTATGAAAATCAACAATATTGAAAATAAAAATGTAGTTTTTAGAAAATTACACTATGAAAATGTGAAAAATCACTTGGATCCATTATTCTATGGGATCAAAAACAAATCATTCTATCTAAGTTAAACAGATCTCCCCATCTCAAATAGCCCAAAACACATCAAATCCCCATGACTTCTGCAACACATAATTTATGAAGCATATGAAAACACATTTTAATGAGGGTTTCTACTACAACAAGATAGAAACAAATATATATAAAGATATATTACTCAAAGAGCTGAGAAAATGGAGATCTAGCCTCTTTTATACAATCTTAAGATAACCCGAAAAGGGTTTCTAGAAATCATGAAGTACAAAAAGTAGATATACAGATCCATGATTGAAAATTACACTGTATGAATGCAACTATGCATAAATATGGTTGGAAAATACAAGAAATGGTTGAATCTTCTCCTTGTTGTCTTCTCGGAGAAAGAATGATCCTTTCCTTAAGAAACTAGCTCATAAACAGGGGTTTTAACCCTCCCACTGCAGCACCATGAAAAATAACGCAGTTTATTCAAGGGACTACACTGTAGCTAAAGATGGTTTCTTGACCCAATGTATGATAGTGTAAATATAGCCCAGAATTATCCTTTTATATCCCTTCAGCAAGTTCTCCAAGAAAGAGACTGGAATCCTCGCATGAGAATCCCTTGCACTAAACAGTGCAACAAACCCAGCTAAACAGCTGAAGCATGCAAGAAGTCATAAGACTCAAATGTAAAAAATATTTTGAATGCCTCTCATGGCTTACATCCCTTCCATTTTATTCTTGGCAAGCCTCCTCATATTTGGGCCCAATCATTCATGAGGTTACTTCGTTGCAAAGACTCATCCTCCGAAACTGTGTTGTTCCCACTAGCTCCATTCTTTCTTTTGGCAGCACTGTTGAATTGGTCAACCTGGATCTAGTCCACATGCATTGCTCCCTTTGACATCCAAGGTGACTTACTTTGTCTACTTAAACTGATCCACATTCAAATTTGAAGTTTTTTATTCCTAATAAAGAGATTTAAGGGTCTCCCTACCCCATTAATTCTCCTAGATTGAAAAATAGAGCAACCTATAATATTCCAACTAGAAATAAGCTAATTCAGAATATTACAGTCCTCCCCTCCCAAAATTTTCTTTTCCTCAAGAAACAACAAAGAAGAATGCTACAAAATATTCTCTCCTTCCCAAGTGGCATCCTCATCAGGAAGATTCCTCCATCGAATCAGATTTTCTTTGATCACTCTATTCCTTAGCTGCCTCTCTTGAGTATCCAAGATTGCCTCTGGTTACAAAACTAGATGGACCTCATTATCAATAGGTGGGAGATCCATATTGGAAACCACATGTTGTCCAATGGCCTTCTTAAGGCATGAGACATGGAAAATGTTATGGATCTTGCACCCCATAGGAAGCTCCAACTCATATGCTACTTCCCCAACATGGCGGATCACCCTCTGTGGTCCATAGAATCATGGTTTGAGCTTCTCAACTCCCTTCTCCTTGAGTGTAGAATTTATATAAGGCTGAAGATGAATATAGACCAAGTCATCTATCTCAAACTCTCTCTCTATCCGACCACAGTCTGTATATATTTTATGCTGGTTTTTTGCTGTAGCAATGTTGTCCTTAACGGCCCAGAGTATATCCTAACTCTCTTGAATCCATCCCTTTGCTCTAGGAGCTTTGCTTGCCCCAAACATCACATCAGAAAATGAAAGTGCATCATACCCATAGAGAGCTCGAAATGGAGTCATGCCAATGGACATATGAAAAGTTGTGTTGTAACAATACTCCCCCAAGTGGAGCCAACACAGCCTTGCTATCTGTTGGCCTGAAACATAGTTTCTCGAGTATCCCTCCAACCACTTGTTCACTACTTTATCCTGTCCATTGGTTTGTGGGTGATAGCTGGTACTTGGTGTCAATTCAGTAACCACTAACCAAAAAAGTTCTTTCCAAAAGCCACCCATGAAGCGGCTGAGTTGATCACTGACTATGGTCTTCGGGAGACCATGGAGTCTAAACACATCCCTAAAGAACGTTCAGCTACCTGTGAAATAGTATATCATGAAAAAATAGAAAAGAAATGTGAATAATTTGTTAGTTGATCAACAACTACAAATATATAATCCTTACCCTGCACTGTAGGTAGTTTGGTGATGAAGTCCATGGAGATGCTCTCCAATTTTCCATCCAGAATAGGGTGTGGCTTCAATAATCCTACAGGATGGTTGTTCTCTCCTTTGTTTTTTTGGAAAACTATGCACTCCTTGATGTGTTGGAGTACATCCTCCTTGAGACCCTTCCATGAGAATCTCTCCCGAATAGCCTGATAAGTCTTTGTGAACCCTTGATGCCCTGCAAGTGGGGAAGCATGTGATGCTTTCAAAATATTCTCCTTGAGCTTAGAATTTCTAGTCAAGAAGACCCGATCTCGGTAATAGATGACCTCATCCATCACTCTATACCTCTCATCTGTCACATGTCCATCTAGGACCTCACATGCAAAGTTCTCTTTGGAGTATTCCACCAAATTTTGGGCCTTCCAATCTGCATCTATGCCCCTTAAGGATAGCACTTCTAGTCTCCTAGATAGAGAATATTCCACCACATTACTCTTCCCTTTGATATACTCTATGTCAAATTCATATGCTTGGATCTTACTTACCCATTTCTACTGCCACTCCTGAAGTTGTTTCTACTCAAGAAAGAATCAGAGACTATTATGATCAGTCTTCACTCGGAATTTATTCCCCATCAAATACTACCAGAACTTGGCTAAAGCATGCATAATAGCCACCATTTATTTATCATATATGAGGTATAGCCTCTCATGTGGCAGCAAATTCCGGCTCTCAAAAGCTATACGGTGTCCCCCTTGCATCAATACTACCCCAATTCCTTCCCCTGAAGCATCATATTCCAACACAAAAGGTCGAGTGAAATTAGGTGGGACCAATACTGGGCAGCTACTCATCACCTCCTTGAGCTTATCAAAAGCTCTCTATGATTTGGGTGTCAAAATAAAGGCTCCCTTATTGGTTATATCTATAAGTAGTGTTGCTAGTTGAGATAACCCTTTTACAAACTTCTGGTAATAGGTACATATGCCTACAAACCCCCGGAGTTCTGTGACATTCTTTGGCTCAGGAAATTCTTTGATAGCACGGACCTTCTCTTCATGGACTCTTACCCCATCCACTCAAATTATGTGGCCCAAGTAAAGTATCTCTGTGAGCCCAAACTCACACTTGGAGAGGTTAGCATAAAACTATTTCTCCTTAAGAATGCGTAATACTGCCTCAATATGTTGTAAATATTCCTCCCATGTGCGGCTATAAATAATAATTTCATCAAAGAATACCAATACAAATTTCTTCCCTGACCACGAAAGATGTGGTTCATGCAAGATTGAAATTTTTTTGGAGCATTGGTCAGCCCAAAAGGCATTACCAAAAACTCAAAAAGCCCATAGTGACACCTGTTGTGTAGATTAATCCGTCTTGCGGACAAGACCGGTCTCTCTAGTACAAAAGGTAACTAGCAACAAACATCCAATTATACTAATCTCTCTCTAAGCATATAAGATTTATAAAAACACTATACGGGTGTAAGGCCTACCTTATGTCCAACGCTTGCTTGATTTTGTTGAAGTCCTTCCCGTGCACTGAAAAAACGTTCCTCGTATATCTGCAATCACAAACAAGCAAAAAGATTAAGCAGCACCTGTATAGACATTATTACAAATCATACTTATCATAATGATCAAGGAATTTATGAAATAAACCATGAATTGACAGTTTAATGAGAGAAATGAGTATATTTGTATTAATTTCAAAGATAGAAAACCTTTACAACCTGTGCCTTGATGTTTTGCAGGTCCTCCCGGGGTCCGAAGCAGGAATCTCCTCTACTTTGACAAGCATTGCACTCTTTGAACTAAGACAAATGGAGATGAGTGATTTAACCTCACGGAAAGTCTTAGTTAACTAAGTCTAAATCTCAATAGCATTTAACTTCAAATCTCATAAGCTTGAACTCCCTTTGAGGCTACCCAAGGCCTCTTTTTATAGTAGAAAAGAGGAGGTTTCTAGTTCCAAATATGAAGGGATAGAATCCTCCTTCAAAGGGATAAGCTCCTTACATCAAGGGGTTAGCTCCATCAAGTGAGGGATGCATGAACCTCTTCAAAGCGTATCCATTCCCGAAAATTCCCATCCAGAACCTTCTAGAATTCACCTGGAATTCACTTTTTATCTTCATTTTCTCGCCTTTTTATGTTTTACAGAGGTCCGCACCCATTACACAAAGAACATGCGGTATGGTTCCGCATGCAGGCTGAGATTTAGGTGCGGGACCGCAGGGAATGCATAGAGAAAGTGCGATACCAATTCTTAGGGGATTTTTAGGGATTTTCTTCTGATTTTGAAGCTTGACATGAGGAGCTGGTATATTGGACTTGCAAAAGGAGGAAGTATGAGTAATAATGAGCTCATACAGTCAGCAGAATGTCAAGGTGACAGTTTTCAGTGTAACAACACCGGAATGCTGTCTTGGGAATATCTTGATCCCTCACCTGGATTTGATGATACTCCGATCTCAAATAAATCTTGGAGAAATATTTGGATCCCCTTAGTTCATCCATTAGTTCATCAATCCTAAGAATTGGGTATCTATTCTTCATGGTTTTATTGTTCAATGCTCTATAATAAATGCACATCCTCAATGTGCCATCTTTCTTCTTCACCAAGACCACTGAAGAGGCACAAGCACTAGTTCTAGTCCGGACATGCCCCAAGGCCAAGAGCTCTTGGATGGCCTTTTCAATCTCATCTCTATAGGCTTTGGGGTGCCTATAGGGTGTGGTAATAACTGCTTGGATCCCTTGCTCTAACTCAATAGTATGTTCAAAACCTCAGTCAGGATGTCTCCTAGGTGGAATATCTCCAAATTCTGTAGAATACCGGTCCAAGAAATATTGTACATCATGACGTACTTATGAATCCTTTCTCCCAACTTCTGACAAACACAATTCTACTACCCATTCTATGTCCCCTCTACGTAAATATGCTTCCATCCTGTGGTCTGAGATAATCTGAGGTGGATAGGTGTGTATGCCTTTGATTGTTTGATGTTTACCATTCCCCTTTTCTGTCCACTCCATATCTAAGGTTTCCCAATCAGTGGTAAGCTTACCTAAGGTGATTAACCACTGGACACCCAATATGACATTGGTGTCTGGAATATCAACCACAAAGAAGTGGTTTGTCAATGTGTAGGTTCCCATGGTGATGGTTAGTGCTGGAACATATTTGGCACATTGCATGGTTCTAGCTCCTGGAACCAAAATTGAGAATCCCTCAAAGTCTTCTATGTGAATGCCCCTCCTTTGTACCAACTGTGTATCAATAAAGTTATGATTGGCTCCACTATCTACCAAAAATGATACTCTGTGTCGCATAATAGTGCCCCTAACTCTCAATGTTAGATACTTGGTGACTCCCCTTAGTGTTGCAAGAGCCCTTTTCATTGGAGAAAAACATTTTGCTGCATATTTTGTGGGGAGTACAACGTTGTTCTTCTCCTCCTCATCAGAAAATATCTCAATGCAATGTGTTTTCCCTGCAACACATTGGTGGTTTGGTACCCATGTTTTTTGACACGTGAAAAAAAGTTTTTCTTCCTTAGTTCCTTCCGACCATTGTCAAGAGATGTTCCCCCTTGATTCTCCTTGGTGCATGAATAAATATTTTTCTCAAAGTGTACTTTGGTATTGGGAAAGGTATGTTGTAAATCCCTAGCCTTCTCCGTAGCTTCTTGGAGTGTGGTAGGCTGTCGGGTGAAAATGTGAAGTTGGGTTACACTTTTTGCCCTTTTTGGAGAAAAAAATTTCATTTTTTTCGGTTCTTCAACTTTCTGCAAACTATAACAATTTTTTTGTTTAGAATTTAATTTTTCGATAAAACAAAAGTTGTCAGAAATTTTGTTAGCTTTCTATTACTTATTTTTTGAAATTTTTTTATGCAGATTTGATATGTCAACTTAGCGTTTCTTTGAGTGTGTGTTTCTTAACAATCAAAGCATTCATAAGAAGTCATGTTATGACACAATGTTGTATTCATTGAAAATTTGTGTTTTTGAGAAAAAAAATGTGTTACAACAATCTAGACAGAGTCTACTTTGGTTTCGTCATATTTACAAAGCCAATGGATGCATATCATAATTACTAGAATTTTTTGAACTGGTCCAATACGAAAAACTGCATATTTTGGATATGTTTTGCGATGCAACAAATTTCTTAACATATAAGTTATAAACTAAAAATCTAAAAGCTACCCATTAGAGACGACGGACCAATGTAATGCCCCATAATTTTTTCAATTTTTTTTACAATGTATTTTGGGAGATACAAAATTTTGATTTCATTGAATCACAATGACCCTCAGAAATTGTTTGCACCCATTTTATTATAAAATTAATTAAAATTAGTAAACATTTATGAAATTCCATAAAATTTGTATTTCCTGAAAGTAGATTCAATTCTGAAAATTCTTTTCTTGGTTCCGACAGTTAATTAAAAACCTTTCATGGAGTTTAATTAGTCCAAAGTTGCAGAAACATATTTAGAGCCTAGTTGTGCGTAACTGGTGACGCGTTAGTTTGGCGGAACTTTGATTAAAAGTTCGACCGAACTATTTTTTGCACCGATGGCTCGTTAAGCCTAACGACTTAATCGTTCAGCCAAAATTTTAATCAAAGTTCGGTCGAAATTTTGTATAATTTTCTGTCGGCCGGAAAATTTCATGGAGCCCCTCCTAAAACACATTTCACGGTAATATAAATTTCCGCGAAATCATTCATAATTTTTGCACATTTCGCACATTTCATCTGATTTTACAAAGGTCTTGGTTTGGGTTTAAAGAATTTTCTTGGAGGTTTGGATTTAAGGGCATTTCTTGGAAGCAGACTGATTTTGCAAAGAATTGTTTTGGGTTTAAAGAATTTTCTTGGAAGACATTTCTTGGATGCAGCCTGATTTTGTAAAAAGTTGTTTTGGACTTAAGGAATTTTCTTGGACGTACATTCAAAGGACATTTCTTGATGGTATGTGATACATTTTTTTTGGATGTTTTTTGTGCTTCATTTTTTTTTAAAGTATGGAGTTGGGCTTAATTTCGAAAAGACATTTTCTGGAAGTATTTTTTAAAGTGACGTTTTTTTTAGGTTGGAGGCATTTTTTGAAGTGACATTTTTTTAGAGTACGTGTTTTGAGTTGAAGTAAATATTTTGAGCTTCATTTCATTTTTATAAGACATTTTTTTCTCGAATTTTTTAAAGTAAGCGTTTTGGATTGGAGTATGTATTTTTTGCAAAAAAAATTAAAATGATTTATTTTTAAATTATATCTTTTGTGATGTTTTTTCTAATTGAGTTATTGTCTAATTTTTTGAAGGAAAATTTTTGAACTTCAAACCCTATTATCATGGGAAATCGAAGGACTTGTGCGAGAAAATATGATCGAAAAAGAGACCCTGAGGAACGTAGAGAAGAGACGAGACAATCTCGCAAAAGGAAGTTAGAATCCCTCTCAAATATTGAAGAGGAAAATCAACCTCAAGCAGAAATTGAAGTAGGTATGTAAATGTAAATATTATGATCTATTGATATATTTAAAATTTTCCTAGTGTAAAATGTGAAGCTTAATTTTTATTTGATGAACTAATTTGAAAAATATTTTATTTAATGTAAACAGACAGAGATATTCCTCAAAACATTGATGATGAGATACAAAATTTTGAAAGAGAAAGTGAAAGAGATATTGAACCAATGATTGAAGTTGGTGAAAATATTGAAAGAAATCCAAATAAAGAAATTGAATCACAAGGTATATATATATATATATATAGATTAGAAACATGCACGTATTATTGAAATTATAGATATATTTATTAATTTAGTTATTTATTGAATATGTACTATTTTTTCGAATATGTACAGATGAAATCACTGTCAATGATGAGATTTTAGAAAATGTTGACACTCACACATATGGAGATAGATAACCTGACCATGCTATACGATATTGTGTAATTTCATTTTTGGAAATTATTTCTTAAATGAGCGGGTGACAGTTCAGGCTCAAATGTTGAAAGGTCTCCTATCATTAAGAAAATTAAAAGAAGCTACGACACTACTGGGTATTCGAAAATCAACCAAAGATAAAAAAATAAAGGAAGATGTGATAAAAAAATATGAGTAGTGCTATAAAGTCAATTAAGAGATCTATAGAGAAAGATGTTTCAATTGTACGTATAGGAATATATATGGCAATGGTTTCATCAAGTACTAAAGATAATCGTTTGGTAACATCTATGGCATGAGCACTGGGAACCTCGCGAAATTTTTTTCACAAACATCGAAAATTTCGGCTGCAAATAGATGTAAATGATGAACTCGCTTGTTGGAGAGCTATTTGTAGGCAACCATACAAAGATAGACTTGGAGAAAATGTTAAAAAAATAATATATGAATATTGGAAGAACAATTCGCGTGTTTTGCCAACTGCAAGCCATGTGATGCGAAGAAGAATAGCACGAAATCAGTACAAAGAACAAGAAAAATATTTCTTGGAAACCACTGAGATAGAGTTATTCAACAAGTTCAAAGAAGAGAATTTTCAAATTCATGTTTCACTCAGTGATTTTGTTCAACAAAAGCCATGGTATGTAAAACCTATCACCGTATGCGACACTTGCTGTTTTCGTTATCATGTGGAATTTGAGTTATATTATGACACATTCCTTGATTTCGGTAGAACATTATGGAAGGATTCACCTCCTCCTTCCACTATCCGTGATTTCATGTCTCAAATTCTATGTGAAAGAGAAAGCAATGAACTATTTTACAAAAAGAAATGTGTTGGTGGTGAAAAATGCGATGATTGTGGAAATTTGACTAAATTTCAAAACAAATATCGTATTGATATAAATGATCAATCATTTTCAAACATGAAAGTGAAATGGAAGAGATATGAATATATTGATACATTTGTTCAAGGTGCAAATAGTGTTAAAATAATTGAATTACTAAAAGACGAAATTTTTCTGATAGACTTTTTGAGAAAGTTTGAGGCAGAAATTTACAAATACACCAAGCATTCCCATAGAGCTCGATGGCAAGACTTGCAATTCAAAAAATATCGTGAATTTTTTCCATTAGGGACCATTTTTCAGTGATTGATTTTGTAGAAAACTACACATTTGTTCCACAAAAAGAAATTCAGAGTGAATACTATCATTCTGACCAAGTCTCCATGCTCATCTATATTCTATATAGACATGCTAAAAAAAATGTCGATCATATAGAAAGCACGAGTGAAAATCGATATATCATTAAAGAATATCACTTTTATATCAGTAACGATCGTACACATGATACATGTTTTGTACAACAATGTTTTGGAAAAAATTATGATTCCTCGAAAAATCGTGGAATTACATTCAATGAACATTGGATATGGTTAGATGAATGTGCAGGTCAATTCAAATCTGCACGATCATTCTTTTGGTTGTGTTGTCTTTATAAGAAAACCTGCATTAAACATTGTTGGAATTTCTTTGAGACTGGCCATGGAAAAGGAGAACATGACGGTGCAGGAGCATGCATAAAACGAGCACTTCGAAGATATCAAATGAACCACTCTGCAAGCCAACTTGTGAATGCTAAAGAAGTTGTTCAATGTTGCATCACTTCTCTAAGCCATGAGACTAACCCATCAAGGGAAGTGTGAAGGTACATTCAATTTAATTTATATTGGAAATATAATTTTAACATTGTACATTTATCGTGCAATGATTATCTTTGACTGCATTTTGATATCATATTTACAAATTCTTCTTTTAATTTTCCATATAAAGGTTTTTCTAGCATATTGGGATCGAAGACGTAGATAGATCAATTGGAAGTGACATTGAAACAATAAAAGGGACTCGAAAATTGCATTCAATTCAAACAAAGTCATCCAGAAATGTGTTTGCATTGGATAAAAGAAAATATTCTTGTTTTTGTGATGTTTACATAGACAACACAAAATCCAATGACGTTTGTGAAAACAAAATGTATGTGAATGATTGGAAACATACAGAGCTAAATACAAAGGGAAAAATGTCTATTGCAATGTTTGAAGAAATACAATAAGAGGAAACTACAATATCATCTAATGGTGATCGAGTTTCTGATCTTGTTAGAGAAGGTAACATTTGAATTACTTTCTAATGATTTAAAGATCTAGAAATAAATTTAAATATGTATAATTTTGTTAAGTTTGTTTTATTGTGCAGGGGATGTTTTTGCTGTAATTGCACCTATTGACAATGATGAAAATGTGTAGTATTATTTGATGCATTGCACTGAACGAAAAATGAAATTATTACAAAACTATAATGATCACGGATATCAATATGACAGAGGGTCTATTATACTGAAAGGTTATTTTTTCAGACAAACTCATCAAAGTGGAGACTTTGTTTACTTTGAAGACTATGAACCTGATTCCATAAGTTGTCAATATAGTCACTTGGTGTGTGCAGCACACATAAATTTGATAGAAGTTCAATCAAAGAAAAAATCGAAAATTAAGAGATGGAAAATGTCAAAATCCGATCATGAACAGATTATTGAAGATGGAATTCCATTAGAATTTTTTTGATTGAATTGTCCAACAATTTATTATCTTTGGATTAAATATGTTTTAGAACTTCCAGTACTCAACTAAAAATTGAGTTGCTTATGTTATTTGTGCAAGTGTTTGCACATGTAAAAATTGTTTTGGTACATGCACGTGCTCTAGTATCAACTGAAAGTAGCTTTTCTATACATGTGCATTGATGAAAAATGTTACATGTATTATATATATATATATATATATATATATATATATATATATGTTCTAGAATGCAATTAACTGGAACTAGTTTTTCTATGTGCATTGATGAAAAAATAGTTGGATTTTCTGGTAAAAAGTATCCACAATGTAAATAAATCATCCGCAATATAGTTTTGTATGAAGATTCCTTTCAGACAAGAGACTCAGAGCACTTTTCCGACTTTTGGTGGGATTTGACCCACATCTCTATTCCTGATTGAAAATCTAGTACAAAATTTGTTTGTCCAATGGTCGGATATGTTCAATGTGCATTGATGAAAAATGTTACTTGTATTGGATAGATATGTTCTAGAATGAAATTAATTGTTCCAAGTAGTTTTTCTATGTGCATTGATGAAAAACTAGTTGGATTTTCTGGTAAAAAGTATCCACAACATAAATAAATCATCCGTAGTATAGTTTTTTACGAAGATTCTTTTCAGACAAGAGACTTGGAGCACTTCTCCAACTTTTGGTGGGATTTGACCCACATATCTATTCCTGATTGAAAATCTAGTACAAAATTTGTTTGTCCAATGGTCGGATATGTTCAATGTGCATTGATGAAAAATGTTACTTGTATTGGATAGATATGTTCTAGAATGAAATTAATTGTTCCAAGTAGTTTTTCTATGTGCATTGATGAAAAACAAGTTGGATTTTCTTGTAAAAAGTATCCACAACATAAATAAATCATCAGTAGTATAGTTTTGTATGAAGATTCCTTTCAGACAAGAGACTCGGAGCACTTCTCCAACTTTTGGTGGCATTTGACCCACATCTCTATTCCTGATTGAAAATCTAGTACAAAATTTGTTTGTCCAATGGTCGGATATGTTCAATGTGCATTGATGAAAAATGTTGCTTGTATTGGATAGATATGTTCTACAATGCAATTAATTGTTCCAAGTAGTTTTTCTATGTGCATTGATGAAAAACTAGTTGGATTTTCTGGTAAAAAGTTTCCACAATGTAAATAAATCAACAAGGCTACCTATTTGAGTGCATTAATGACATTGACCCAAATTCAACAAACATATATATGTACTAGAATTATATTTCCAATCAAATTTAAAGGGATAATTTGTACATATATCTACTTCTTTAAACTCTTTTTTCAATTAGAGCTCAATTGATACATGGTTAGTTGCATTGAAAAGCTGTGTTCTTCCTATTGGAAATTTTTTCATTCAAACAAGACTACATGTAGAGATCAAAAGAATTATTAAGATTCCAAATGTACTTCAACCATCCAAAAGGGATTTGTGCAACATTACTTGACACGCCGTGCCAATTATAGTGAACAACTATCCAATAGAAACATTTAACATTATATACCACATGTGCCAAATGTAGATTGAAACCATCCAAAACTTTAAAATTTTAAAAACTTTTTGATAATATATCGTGCAACATTAAAACATTAAACATTTAAAACATTAAATATCACATGCGGAATGTAGAGTGAAACCATTCAAAACTTGAGTTTTAATTTTTTTTATTATTATATATATCGTGCAACATTACTTCACATGCCATGCCAATTATAGTTCAACTAGATCCAATAGAAAAATTTAACATTATATACCACATGTGCCAAATGTAGATTGAAACAATCCAAAACTTAAGTTTTAGAAACCTTTTAATTATATATCATGCAACATTAAAACATTAAATATCACATGTGAAATGTAGATTGAAACCATCCAAAACTTGAGTTTTAAAAACTTTACATGCCATGCCAATTATAATTCAACTATCCAATAAAAACATTTAACATTATATCACATGCCAAATGTAGATTGAAACCATCCAAAACTTTTAACTTTCAATTTAACAAAAAATTATAGATCACAACATTACTTCACATGCCAAATGTACTCTAAGCATCCAAAACTTAAATTTTAAAAACAAAACAAATTATAATACATGTCATTACATAACATGCCAAATGTAGTTCAGATGACAACATCAATTTATAGATGACAACATTACTTCACATTCACATGCCAAAAGTACTAAAACCATCCAAAAATTAACTTTTTGAAACAAAACAAATTATATTAACAATGTAATAAAATATGTCCAAAAATTGTAGATCTCACAAGTATCAAACTGTATCAAGTTTAAAATTTTTTAAGACCATCTAAATCTTGAAATCAAATCTACAAATCATGTCCATCAAATAGAGACGGATCTAGCGTCTTTCCTATCAGGGTCTCAATCCGCGCCCTATCATGTGAAGCATCATGGGAAACCTACATACACAATGCACATGTACTTGAACATTAAAATTTGATGTTTTAAAAATGAATGAGAATATATATATCTAGAACTTCATGTAAAAAACAAAATATAACAAAAAAATCATGCAATGCCTCATGAGGTTCCCTCTCCATTTGATGAACAAGTTCTCCCATAGGAACATCTGCAGCGGTAAACTGTATAATATACATGTACAGTTATATATATATATATATATATATATATATATATTAAAAACTTTCAAATGAAAATGCACGTGTACATATATAAACTTATTTTCAATAATATTAAAAAAAGGAACTAAAGACAACTTGTTCAAATGTTGTGGATGTTCCTATCTCCGTCGCTAGAGTCCGCGGATTAAAGAAATCTTCTATAGGAACCTAAATTCAAAAAAATTTAAATAACTCAAAATCTCTCTCTCTCTCTCTCTCTCTCTCTCTATATATATATATATATATATATATATATATATCTCAATTTTTAATGGAACTTTTTGAGATAGAATATATATATATATATATATATATAACTTTTAAACATAAATTTTAAACTTGTGAAAAATTGTCCATACTTGTGGCTCATCTCCCAAGGAAGTAGAAGGTACATCTCCCAAGGAAGAAGAAGGTACCGCCATCCCAAAAACATCGGACAGAATTTGTATCTGTTAAAACATTTTATCAAATTATATATACATACATGTAGATGTGTGCACAATTATTTATTTTAAAATCACTTAAAAAACACTAACATTTGCCAACATATCTTGATGGTCCGACCCATCTGCATTGTTTGAACCAGAGGTCCCGAATGTGATATTAACATTTTCGTCATGCATCATGTGTGAGAACTGCAAATGGTGTTTTAACATATAATCATACATTTTTGTTAGATTAATGTACATACAAATAAATGTATACATGTACATACACATGTATTTATTACAAATTGTACACACTTATATGTATGTTAAAATAATTTCAAACCCTAAGGTCATTAACACATACCGTTCTGGTGCCTTCTTCCTCATGAAGAATTAGGTCTTGCAAACCATTGCGACATTTTTTTGCATATATTCGAAGATCTTCAACATTCATGTTGTCAATCTCCTTATCTGTACAGTACACAAAAATGGCACGTGCATTTTCACGTGCTCTTTTTCGATTTAAAAAAACATCAACTTCACCCAATCCGCTGTAAACATTGTCAATCATAACATCCCTTGCTTCTCGACTTATTTGAGAAGTCGCATCTATCTCTAACCGTAGAGTTTCTACCCGAAAAGGTCGACTCACCAATGGTGGCTTAGGGCAAGGCAACTCCACATCTCGCTTAGCACCCTTATGGTCATATAGTAGACCTTTCCTCGGGCCAAAAAAATTTGACGGAAGGTCATTATAGTTGGGTTTCATACCCAAAAAAAATTTTGCGTAAAAAATTTGTGCAAAATAAACAGGAACCTCATCATTCCATGGGAGCCTTCCATAGGCCGCAAGGTGCCTATCATACAAATAGCGAGCTATGTTTGGGTGCTTGAAATATTTCACCTTCAACATTTTTCTTTTTGGCCCTTCCTTGAAATTAAACATTGACTTGGCCACATCTTTTGTAACTTTTTGTTTTACATCCTCCCATTTATCTAGAACCATCACTGTTTCCTTTCTCTTTCTCATCATTTCTACAAATGTATCAGTCATTGGCCCAAGAGCTCTGTACACATTTACAATTTCGCCCAATGAATGTGTAACTATTTCAAGGCTTTGTCGACTCTTAGCAGGTAGAGACAAAGCCACGAGATCTCTCTACAATTTTGCATAAAGTCATTCACACCTTTGTAAGGTGCATTGCGTCATGTTTTTTTCCCATGTTATATCAGTAATGTCAGCTGGATAAGTTGTGCTGGGTAGACAACCTTCTTCTTGAATGTAGCAGTCTGCCCTGCGTCTATTTTGACCACTAGTTGGAACATTTTCAGCCTCTGCATCAATATATATAAAATTTCGTATATTAGAAAAAATACATGTAAAAAAAGTTGTAGAAATTTAATGAAAAAAATATTGAAATTGATGGCAACTTTGACGTTGTTGGTTAGCATCTTCTCCAACATGACCCTGCTGATAACTAGACCCAAAACGACCCTGCTGAGAACCAGACCCAAAATGACCCTGCTAAGAACCAGCAGTCGTTGATTGGCCTTTGGGGGAATAAATATCACCCCCTTCATGCAACCTACTACCACTCATTGATGGCCCTCTAAGTGGATTTGAACCACCACCAATCTCTCGAAACGAGAGAGAAGCTTCATAAACAAATACGAATTTATAATCAATTGAAAAATAAATTCATCTGTACATATAAATACATATACATATTCATTGATTAAATTGCATGAACCATACCACGACTGGTTGAACCATGGGCATGCTCCATGGATGGAGTAGAAACCCTTCTCCTCTTACCTCCTAAAAATTAGAAAATGAAACTCATTAACAACTAATTTAACTCACAAAGTTAATAAAAAATCAATTCCATATATACACACATGTATGGAGATTTAAGATTATATTTAAATACCGTGAACATCCCCCAATCCCTGAACCTCCATATGGGATTCAGCTTATCTTTGTCGTTCATCCTCCATGATATATACATCTATTGGTGGAAATTTACACAAAATAGATTTCAAAAAATCAATTTGTAATTTATTGTACACAAATTATGTAGAACACAACTTTCAAAGCAATAATTGATGTGTGAAACTCAATTGAAGCAAAAAAGAAATTATAAAAATGATAAGTTCACCAAATTGCGCTTTACATGGTGGGAGCACACTTGGTATAAAATTGAAAAAAACGCATGGTCATTAAAAAAGAACCGTGAAACTCCATTTAAACAAAAATTTATTGAAGTCTCCGCATTTTAATTTTATAAAAATGTGAAGTTCACTTGTTGCAAACGTGAAGTTCACCAAGTTTCACTTTACATGGTGTGGTGGGAGCACACTTGGTATATAATTGAAAAAAATGCATGGTCATTAGAAAAGACGCATTTATAAGTACACAACACAAACATATCCAAGATATGTTACAATGTCCATCAATAAATTTTGAAGGGGAGCCTCTCAACACTAATTCATCTTTGAGAGATGAATCTTGAATTTTTGAAGAAGAGCATCTCAAAACCAATTCATCTTTGAGAGATGAATCTTGAATTGGCATTGCTCTGTATAATTCTAATTCATCTTTGATAGATGAATCATGAATTGGCATTGCCCCACGCAATAGATCAACAATCATCTTACTCACATTTGTACAATGCCTTATACTAAAAAATTGAAATTGGCTAACAATATTGTTTGCTATTCCATGCTGTTCTTTTAGCCTCTCCTTTTTAACTTGGCACATGCCATTCATCTGGTTGCACACAAGTTCAGAATTGGTGAAAACTACAATTCCATTTGATCCATAATTCATCGTTTTTCCCAAGCCTTCTATCAATTTAATATAATATGCCTCATTGCTTGTTGTTCTTCTTGGTATATTCATTTTCCTTTGGACGACTTTGCTAGTCGCAATATTAGAAATCACATATGTAATCACTAATTTCCCTAGATTGGGATAGCAAGAAACTTCTATGCATAATTTCCATTTTTCAACCATATTTAATGGTTTTCTTATCCCTAAAAAAACAAATTCAAAAAATATATATATATATTAAATTGACATTTATTGCAAATGCATGAGAAAAATGACACAAGATCATGAGGTAAATGACATGTGCATCGTTTATCTTAAAGTTTGACTTAAAAAGTTTATGGTAGAGTTCACATCTAAAATTAATGGTAGGAAGCCTTTAGTTTGTGGGAGAAATGACACATGTACACAGTATACCTTAAAGTGGTTGTGTTTTATGGATATTAGAGGAAGCCTTTAGTTTGTGGGAGAAATGACACATGTACATAGTTTACCTTAAAGTTGTTGTGTTTTATGGATATTAAAATGAAGAACTTCTATTTAGATCCATTCCAGAGATTGACTGTAGGGGCATTTACTGGATATGTCACCTTTCATAAAAGATGAGATCCAGAGGCTACCTGGCCCTTTACAGACTCTGCCTATAGAACTTGTAGAAGTAAACACTAGAGGCATTAACAAAATCAAAGAACGTTTTCATGCTCAGACATGGGAATGTGTCTCTTTCCCTACGCAAAAAAATAGTTCAAGGTAGTTAATATTCATAGACATGTCATCAAGCAGGTCAATGTGATCATCCCCAACTTACTTTTCATGAAATTAGGCTTGGAATCCTCTACAACCTGGTGGATGGAGTTGAATTGGAACTAGGTCAAGGCCTTTACAAAATACATGCTAGTGAATAACACTTACTACCTGTTATGCCAACAAATAAAGTGGGAGAAATGTTTTCTCCTCGAGGTTATCCAATTGGGTGTGTAATACCAACTTCACCCATTTCCTAACAGGTTTCTCTCTTAGGTTACAAACTGTCTTAGGCCATTAACTTCCATAGACCTTAATAGATTATTAGAGTTGGAATTCTATTTCTCAAGTGTGTAAGAGAAGAAATAATTCTTGTTTAGATTTAACAATGGCTAAGATGGTCAAATTTTTATTTTAGAAAACAAATAAACTACATATACAAGACTTCAATATTTAGATGCAAATTTTTTTTCAAATGCAAAAGTTAGTAGGATGTGCAATATCTATTGCAATTGCAAGAATATTTAGGGGATCTCTTTGCACTATGAGCAGGAAACAATTTATTGGTTCTCATACTTCTGAGCTACTTTCTCTATGGAATCAAAAAATTCTAGTAGAAGGCCAAGTCATGAATCTAGTTTTGTTGATTGCTAAAGGCGAGAATCACCATAGCTAGTCCATGTAGTCCTCCACCACTACCCCAGATTGATAAGTTGTTAACAATTTTCCTCATTATTTCAAAGAATAAGAAGCCAACCAAATATTTTTATCATGTTAATGATGTTTGAATTTACATTATCACAATTTTTTAGGGAAATAATAATGGTTGTGGTCCATTCCTAATGACAAATAAGGTACCTCTTTAATTGCAGGTTTCATCATGATAGTTAGTGAATTGTTTGGAAATCTATGAAAATTGATTTTTTTCCTTTATGGAAAGAATTTTGGTTTCCCCCCCTCTTATTTCAAGAAGATTTAAGGAAATGTTGCTTCTAAAATTTATGTCCATGTGTCAATTTTGATAGGCTTTATGTTGTTGGGCAACTTTTTATAGATACAAGGGATTTTCACATGACTTTTTTCAATCGTTGAGACTTCTCTGCTGGGAACCATTTTGTGTGACATTACTAACATGTAATATATTTTATTGATAGTTAAAGGAAGCATTTTATATTGAAAATGAATTAGAAAAAAAACTTTGAACATTGAAACTAGGATTCATCATGTTCAAACATTCTTCCATAGAACATCCATCACATTAGAACTATAGAAATGAATGGGAAAAAGGCTATGGTAGGACATGGTGTCATGATCCTCATGATGATTGAACATTGAAATTGATGCACACTAACTACCCATTACTAACAATATTCATGATGTTAAGCACAAAATGTGTAGTATTATTCCAGATGTCATCTATTATCCGGGTAGCAACTAAATAGCACAAATTATTTCCTATCTTTTGGACTTTTAGTTTGATCTTATTCAAAAATTTATTAGTTATATTTTTTCAATTTCCCTTGGATTCCTTGAATTTTTTCTCCTACCATCTCCCTCTCTCACTCCCCAAATTATTGTCATCAAACATGCCCCATTGAGGATCTGGAGCAATGTTGCACCATACTTAGAACTTTCATTGCTGCTAATTGAAATTGGAGAGTCATGTATACTAGATTGCTTGCTTTTGGTGGCTCTTACTTGGACAATATCCTGAGATGAGTTTGACATGATGGTCATATGAGGCTGGAAGCTACTCGATGTAATTTTCGTTAAATCTTAAAAAAAACAAACCAAAAATGTCATTTTCGATCATTTTTTATTAAAGCTTCTACATACAGCAGATGTTATCACAATTGCAACACAATCATGTTCCATGAGCATGAATTATGAATTTTGCAAGCCAAATTGCAAGGAAATTTGCATTCATTTTAGGAAAAAGAAGGCTATGACATTAAGGTCCATGCTAGAAAAAATTATGCAAATAATGTTGCTGAGTCAATACTTACCATGTGTTTCAAAGCCATAACGAAGGTTGGCTTTGAGAGTGTCCTCCCAAAGCCCTATCTTGAGATGAAATTTAATTCAATGTCTCTTAGAGTTGCAAGGTGGAATTTATAGAACTATTTGATTTCTTTACCATAGATAGATATCTCCTTTCATCTATACCTTTCTCTACCATCTTATTTCCAAGTGAAATGGGAATTTTCACATTTTGAATGTCATTACCATGTAGTTTGGTAGTCTGCTAGCTAGACCTATCACAAGTAAGGTTGTCATACCAAACTATTTATCTTTCTCAACTCAATGACCATGACTCTCTTCTCACACTGCTTACCATAGGATCTTCAGTTGTACATGTCACACAAAGTTGGGGGTTCTAGGTCTACACCTATTAGGTAAATTTGTATTTTATGGCATTGTGGTCCTTAAATTTGGAGGTGTTACACCTGAAAAAGTAGGCATTAGATATGGATGAAAAGGATTTGTTTTAACTTTGATAGAATTTCCTTGTGGAATTATTGAATTGCTCGACAAAAAGATGCTAGCTTTGCTCAGAGAAGAAGGTTTTGGAGGAGGAATTGAATTATTTTGACTTATTTTTGGCATTGAAGTTTGAAATAGTAGTTTTGATGACTCCATTGATGACCTTGGTGAGGAATTTGATGCACAGAATATTGACTTTGAAGATGGTTTAGAAGACGTTCAAGAAGTTGTAGATTTTGGTGTTGTCACTGAATGTTTCTTTGTTGTTGGACTTGATCAAGACACAATTTAACTTTACGAGCAGATTGAAGACCTTGAAGAAGTTTTAGTTTTTGTTGTTCTCAATGAAGGTTTGTGTCTAGTTTTGTTTCTTAAACCATCATTTCCATAGGACATTTTTGGTGAATAGATTCTTGACCTCAATGAGAGGATATGATAACTTGAAGAGGCTACATCTTTTGGTGATGTCACTAATTGTTTCTCTATTATTGTGTTTGTTAAAAAAAATTATCCCAGAGGAGGGTGTTATCCAATGTGAATTTGAAACCCCCCTCACATTTTTCAATGAAGGTTCTATCTGAATGTTAGGGAGCTAAACATTATAGAAATTCAATATGATGTGCCAAAAACTTTACAGACATCCCAGAAACAGAAACCACCTATTATATGTCAATTAATTCTACATGGAACCAGCAAGAAATATGGTAAAATATAGAATCACGAATCCCTTCAATTAGTAAAAAAAAAAATATATGAATAAAGCACTCAGAGGACTAGAAATAACAATGTAGCATAGAAAAATAATAGTATCTCAGCAGCTATAATTGCAAGTCATAAATTAATATCATATATTCCAATTTCAGCACTAAAAGCAAACTCAAAATAACATAAAAGAAGAGACAACATTGTTTTACATGTAAGTAAACATTGTTAATGGAAATATGCAACATGGATTGGAATAATCATGCCTTTATCAATGAAATTTCATCAAACCATTGAACAATTGTGCGCTAACAATATTTAAATAAGTTAAAGGAAAAATTTGACCTATATTGTACAGTTTATGGAACATAAATCAATGTGTAGAAATATTCACTTGGTTTTTATAATTGGGTAGAGGAATGACTTAAAATGACCTTGTATGTCTTCTCGTTTTAGAGCTCAAATTTTTAGGAAGGATTTAAGTATCCACATTTCAAGAATCACTCGAAGAGGTTGATAAAGAAAATAGGAAGACAAAAAACTAACCAGTGGTGTAATAAATGGATTTCTTGGGAGGTAGATTGGCATATGGACTTTTGGTAGCTAGAACTTTTCCAAATAATTGAATGTATTTGAAAACCGAACCTCTAGTTTATTTTGGTTTAGACAAGGTCTATAATTTGAAAAGTGAATTCCCTCTTTCTTCCTCTTAAATGTCCAATGATCGGAATCTAGATTGAGGGAAAAAGATTTCCAAAATAAAAATTTTGCATTTTATTTGTTGTACACATGAGTTTTTAAAAGCTAATTAACTCATAAATTTCTCACAAAATACGCTTAAATCTTGACACATAAACCCCTTCCCAATTGGATAACTTTAGACGATCCTAAACACATTTTTATTTAACTAATGAGGGAGATAGCACAACAAAACTAGTTTGTCCATATTCAAATCAAGTTGGTATCAAAGTACAATTTAGCTCATTTTAGTCAAGGTTAGCTAGAAGAATTAGCTATTGGTTTTTGTATTTATGCAAGGAGAGTTTAGTTGTGTGCAAGTTTATGTGTGTGAAGAGAGTCAATATTGAGAGCTCAGTTCTAAAATCACAACAAAGAAGCTTTTTATGCATTACAAATGTGATGGAAGCTTCCTCGAGTATCTCTTTTAATCAGTCTTCCTTAACAAAAATCTTTGATAAAGAGATGTTGCAAAAGCTCTACATCATGAACGATATGGTGCAAGAGATGTATGAAGATAATAGGGAGAACATTATCCTTCAAGAGAAGTTGATTTCCAAGAATGAGGAGAAGCAAGAAATTCTTGAAAATATGCATGAGATGGAGACTCAACTCCATATTGCAAATGAAAACCAAGCAAGGATGCATGACATGGAGATTCAACTCTATGATGCAAAGGAAGTCTTTGCCAAGCATGTGAATGAAAAATAGGTATGCAATTCAAGTTTTTCTTCAATTTCCTCTCAAAATGAATGTGTACGTGCTTTTGAGAGACACACTAAAGGAATAAGGTCCAAATTTTTGATGAAAATGGGCTACGAAAGTAAAGGGTTAAAGGCAAACATGTACAAGGCATAGTTGAGTCAAATGTTGTTGAGGAAAGGCCTAATTATTTGGGTCTTGGTTATGGAAAACATGATGGAGAATGCTCCAAAGCCAAGGAGGCACATGAAGCTGTTCCAAGAAGGAATTTCATTTCTTGTTCATTACCTCAAGCTTGTGAAGTTTGTGCTCATGATGAATGGAAAAGTTTGACACCCACTTTGCAAGAAGATGTTAATAATCATGCAGCTAATGAGAATGTAAAAGAAGAGGATGTTGAAAGCTCTAAATTCATTGAATTCATTGCTAGTATTCCGAGAAGAGCCACTACCTCATCAAATTCACCTTCTCAAGAAGGCGATAAAGGTGAATGTTCAAGGTATAAATTTGCCTTTAATCAAATTGCTTTTGATTATGATAAACATGGTAAATATTCACACAAGATTTGGAAAATTTTTCATGTTCCTTTTGTGGTTTGAATAATCATAATGTTTATAGATGTTGGAAGAATATATCCATGCACATGAAACTTTCTAAATAAATGAGGTAAAAATTCAAAGGCCCATTGGACAAGGAAAATGATGTTGAAAATAAGATGCAATTGTTTTTCACTCATTGCCATAAGAAAGGTCACCTTGTAGACAAGTGTTGGACTTTGTATCCAACGAGTCATCCATGACATTTGAAGAAGGTGGAAAGAGATATTGACAAGAATTGAAAAGAGGACTCCATAATCGATGAGGGTCAGGATGATTCACATGATGAAGTGCAGCTGAAAGAAGCGCCATTGAAATGGTTTGGTAAGGGATGGTTAGATTTCTTATCGAGTTAAGACCTTGCATGTATTTTGATGTTTCATGAATTTCTTTGCAAATTCAAAGTATGGTGCATGTTGCATGAAGCAAGATGTTGAAAGTAGAGTTATGTTGACACACTTAGATGCAACAAATATGGAAATTTGTACATGCTATTATTTGACTTCAGAGTCAGTTGTTTGAAGAGGCATGTTTTGTCGACTTGTGTTTGGTTGATGGTTTTGTACAACAACATGTAAGAGTACATGGAGATATTCACATGATGTGAATTTTTTTCTTTGAAGGAGAAAAATGATATTTCAGTGAGCTATGTTTCTTGCATGATGTGTTTTTCAGTTTGATGGTTTTCTTTGTGACAAGACATCACAAGATTTTGGGAAGGTCCACTCTTGAGCGAGAGCCTCATGATTACAACCTAATCATGAGAATAAAATGGGAGTGCATCCTTATTTTGAAAACAAACCTCTAGATAGGATTCTAAGCTACCTAGAACTCAAACCATTATTTTAAATTTGAAATATCATGGTGTGTTGTTTCAATGCCTAAATCCACAACCCTAACATAAATTGTTTTATTCTTTTTTTGCAGGATTTCTAGTTGGTTATATTAAAAGTTAGTTGAATTTAAAATTCTTGGCTTAGTGGCATGAACCAAAAATATTGTGTATTAAATGAGGAATTTTGCTCTCCCAATAATTTCTAAATCACCCACATCACCAAGAAAACATGTTTAAGAACATACTTTGGTATGGGAAAGACCTTAGGTCCTTTGACTGTGCACATGGGGTGTGAAAAATTGAAATTGACAGTGCAAAAAAGTGAAATTATGAATGAAACCATGAAAAAGAAAGACCCAAAAGTGGTGAATGATTTAAATAGACCTAATTAATTATTTTCCAACATAAATTCTTGAACTTTTAGCAACTAAATGATAAGTAAAAAAATAAATAAATTTGTAATTATGGTTTGAAAGTTACATAATCTTAAGAAGCATTTTAAATTAATTATATCTCATAAAAAGTATCCCTCCTAACTTAACAAATACTATCTCTTCTCCTAAGGTTCACGACCTCCCTTCCTTAGCACACAAGACATAAATACAATTAATATTTCAATATGTTAATTCCTATCGAAACAAATGAAAAGTTGTATAGATGGTTTCAAATATTATAAGAAGGTTTTTGATATGGTTGAGAGAATGTGGAAAATAGAATCCATAAACAAATTATTTTTCAAAACGTATTACTTTCAAAGTATCAATAAGGAATGTACAAGGGTGTTCAATGAATTAACGCTATTTATTTAAATTCCATGATGTATATCTTACTCATAATTTTAACAAATTATTAAATAATGATCTAGATTAGATAATTATATTATTTGTCATATATTTTGATGCTTATAGAGTGAAAAAACTGAAAGAATCAACTTGTAGGGTCATTTTAATGGTGGGTGGAGAATTGGGGTCTAAAACCTTTTGGAGTCATTTTGAGGTATTAAATGACATTTCTTGGGGTCAAATGATTATCCCTTGTGCCGAAACCTTGACCATTGTTCTACACTTAAAGACATATCCAATGGTGCAAGAAAAACATCAAATGAAGTTCATTCAAAATTTATGCCTTTAGTAAGTTGACCTATCATGTTGACCACCATGGTACAAGAGAATGTCATTTTAGCCCCATTACTCATGCATAGCAAGCTAGCTACATGTGGAATTTTAACAAGACTCTAAAAGGTCTAAAATCACAAACCTTGTTAATGGTTGACGGAGTCAAATCTTACACCTAGTTGGCTATCACGCTATGTTAAATACTTGGCCACTAGGAGGAATAAGAGTTCCATTTTGTGTTATTGTATTTTGTTCCGTAGTTGAAAATACAACTAGGAGTGTGAATTTAGAGAGAAAAATGTATGAAGTTAAGTTTTTATAGCAACCTTACACGCCAAAAGTCTTAGCTAACTCTAGAGAGATTACCTCTTTCTTTGTACTTACATATTTTCCATACCAAAAAAGAGAGAGTAGAGCATGTTTACATTTTAGTGTTGTTTTTCTCCCATAAGGATTTCCTAGGGAAAAAGGAGTAGAGCATCATTACTTTTTAGGGTTGCTTGTCTCCCATAAGGATTTCCTAGGAAAATAATTGTGTTGATTGTAGATATGTATGTGTGTGTTTCATTATGTTCTTTATTTCTTACATTGTGTTTCATTATGTTTTCTATTTCTTACATTTGATTGTTTTATTCATTTAAATAGAAATTTAGTTATTAAAAGATCTAAAACTTAAATACAAATTAATCTTCATTATATAGATTTCACTTATTTTATCAAATTTGTTGTGAGAAACTATTTCATTATAATAACTATAAAACTTGACTATTAATAACAAAATTTTGTATTGATAAAAATCTACACTTCTCCAACCTAAAAAAATACATATATAACTCTTAGATACATTTAGACATGTGTTTTATTTTGGGCGTTCAAGTCCAGTTTGTAAGCAATAACCTTTAACACTTTGGGAGTTCAAGTCCACTTTGTAAGAAATAACCTAACACTTTGGAAGTTCAAAGCAGGTTTGTAAGTAATAACCTACCATTTTGTATTAGGTTATGCTAAATACTTTAGAAAATAGAAGTTTCATTATCACTTGAGGTTATTCATTATTCTAAATACAAATATGAATCCATGAATAATTATGGCATTATTCTTACTTTTTAGTTTATACATCTAATTTGATATTTTAAAAATGTGCTATGTCCCATTTCATTTTTTTCTTTCAGTTTTATTAGTGAAGAATTAGTGAAAGATAGGGTTGCCTTATACCGAACATCGTATAATACTTTTGTTTTGATTCTCATATTTTGTAGAGACAAGTCCAGTTTGTTTGTGAAAAGATCATGTAATTGTGCATATATTTTCAATATATATAAGAAAGAATGTTTTTTCTATTTGAAAAAAAACTAGCACTTCTTGTATTAGGTTTTAAATTATTGACCTGTTATACTTGTGAGGGAATGATTATCTTATGAGATCTTATGTTTGAATAGTATCATAATGACCTTATATTTGACGTTTGAAGTCCGGTTTGTGATTAATAACCTAAATACTTTGTGTATTGAAGTTTTATGTTATTGAAAAAAAAAATTACTCTCTGAGAAGATGATTGTCACGGGTTCAAAAGCGAACAAAAATGGAAATGTAACAAGCTTAGATCATGGCATTATGTGTTGTGTATTGACTCCAAAAGAGAAAGAAAAAGAATATCAACGACTTAGCAAAATGAGCCACTTCGACGACATCCAATACATTACATAAATGAACAATTCTTGGATACAATTTACAAAACCTCCTTTCTATATATGGGGTCATGGGGCCATGGCTATAATCCTAGTGGACCACAATGTAATCCTAATGAGCCTAACAAAAAGAGGCACAATAATAACAAAAAATAGGGGTTACAAGGGTACAATATTAATAAGGGGGTTAGACTAACAATAATAAGGACTATACTAGTAATATAGGGACCCTAACATGCCCCTCTCCTTCAAAAAAAGTGTTGTCCTCAATGTGAGTAGCTACTGGTGCTTTTATGAAATTCTCATCCTCCCATGTAGAATCTTGATGGGTAAGTTCTTCCACTTGATGAGATATTAAAATTGATCGATTAAAAGTAGTTGTCGAGTTCTAGTTTAGAAAAAGTGACACTTCCGGTTCCAATATGATTTTTCCTTCCTCGTCGAAGTTAAATATTTCTTTTGGGTGGAATATTTTCACCTATAACCTTCTTTAAGCAAGAAACATGGAAAAGCGGGTGTCACCTCATGTGAAAAACGGGGAAGCTAAGTTGTATGCCACAGTTCTAGTCTTTGCCAGCTTGTGGACCATAGTGCTTTGCGTGATAATTTATTGTCCTTCTTAGCTTGCTTGAGGGACATTGTTTTATGGTTGCTTAGCGAAACAAAAAATACCCACAATCTCCTACCTTGACTTCTCTCTCATTTCGCCAGTGTTGGTCTGTTGTTGTTCGATTTTGTCCCAATTGATTGTCCTTTGAAGTTGAAGAAATTCTTGTTGATATAATCAGGTCTTCTTGCTTGAACATCGAATTTTCCCTTAAAGATAGTCGTCGATGGTGGATAAATATCCATAAGTACCATAAATGGGGTCATTTTTTGTGGGTATGGAAGGAAGTGTTATACTGACAAAGTAAGAAATGCTCCCTTGACCCATTGTGTTTGTTTCTCGAATGCAAAAAACAAATATGTCCTTCCGAACATTTATTTACTATCTCTGTTTGATCCGTGTCGGTTGAGGATGATGAGATGAGCTGAGATAATTGAGTACCCAATAAAGAAGCTCCGTCCAAAAATTTTAAAATAAAAATGAGATCTGATGACTCTGACCTGTATGGGCTTCCATATGGCTTTTGGTCTTGTCCACAAATGTAGTAGCAATTGTACTTGCTTTGAAGTAGATGAGATAATGCACAAAAGTGTATGTAGTGAAGTCTATCAACTACCATGATGACTTGTTCTTGCCTTCGGACTTGATGAGCTTTGTGATAAAATCCATTGAAATATCCTCCCAACGTTGACTTGGAATAGACAAGGTTATGAAGTCAGGAGGTCATAATTATCTCCTTTAATGTAACTGGCAAACAAAAAAATTCATGTGAATATAGGATTTGACCACTTAAAAAAATGTCTTCACCATGATAAGTTTTTAAAATACGAGTGTCCTCTGAGAGAAGTGTGCAATTCCAGAAGAATATTTTGTTTTGGTTGGGAATTCTTACAAAAATGTGATCTTGTGACACTGTAAAGAATCATTTTTCCAACTAAATGTATCGGATATGTGAGATATTGTAACTTTTGAATGAGTGTCCATACATCTTTGTCCTTCCATTCATCTCTTGTGGTTATCAATACGGTTGAATGTGATAACTGTGATACTTCCACCTCTTCATTCTTTCTTGAGAATTACATACTGCAACAACATTAAACTTTCCTTTTTTGTAGGTGTTCAAAGTCATAACCCAACATCTTTGTGACCATTTCTTTATCATAGAATACAATCTTTGTTCCAAAAAGTGTTTAAAGACTATCATCGATGATTTTCTCCAGTGTCTTCCCATTAATTAGTTACGCCATTTTCTTTGGTGTGCGGTATTACTAGTTCCTTCTCATAAATAGGTTTAATAATACTTTTCTTTGATTAGACGAACTTTCCAAAAGCAATGGGTCTTCTTACCATGATAGTGAACCAATTAAACTTTAAAATAATTTCTGATAAAGGTTTTGTGAAGTCGCGTCGTGGGTAGTGCTAGGCATTATATTTAGATGCAAAGCCTTAGATTTAGCCAGGGTCATGAGCTAATATGATAAAATATTTATTGGTCTTTGTTCTCCCATAATTCTTAACAAACTTGCGATAATAGCACAGTAACTTGAGAAATCCTATAGGCATTTGCTTTATTGTCTTGGGGGACTTTCCATTCATGTGGCTTTAATTTTATTAAGATGCTTTCACCCTGGTAAGGATATAATATGACACGGATATTCCACCTCTTGTACTCCAAAGAAACATTTGGATGTTTTTGCATATAATTGTTTCTCCTGCAATAATTTGAGCACCATTGTCAACATGTTCAACATGATCCTTCGAACACTGCTGAATTAGTATGTCATCAAAAAATACTAGCACAAATTTTTCTAAGGAAGGTTTGAAAAGTAAATTCATCGACCCTTGAAATGCGAAGGTGCATTGGTAAGGCCAAAGGCATGACCAAAAATTCATAATGACCCTCATGAGTTTGAAATGTTTTGATATCTTCCAGTCTTCATTCTAATTTGATGATATCACAGACGAAAGATCCAACTTGGTAAAATAAATTGCTCCATATAATTCATCCGATAATTCATCGATCACGGGAATGGGAAATTTGTCTTTAATGGTGAGCTTATTAAGCTCTATAATCCGGACACATTCGCCATGTTCCATCCTTCTTGTGCACCAATACTACGAGGAGCGAGAGAAAGAACTTTGACTAGGTTGAATTATACCCGCCTCTAACATTTATGCAAATGTCGTTCCAGTTGGCTCTTTTGGAAATGGAGATATCTATAGGCTTTGATGTTTGGAAGACACTTCCTGGAATCAAATGAATAACATGATCATGATCACGAATAGGTGGGATTCCTTTGGGGTTTCAAACACCTTGGAATGATTGTCGAACTTGTTGGGTGGAAATGAATGATTTTGATGTCGGAACTTCTGGTGAGCATAATTGTGCAATTACGCCTCGTTGTTCTTCTTTAGAAGCTTTGTCATGACATTAGGTTTACCCCATTATCCTTCCGGCTTCCCTTCAATACCCTGTGGTCAAACTTCCTTTCCTTCTAAAAAAAATTTAAGAAAAGTTCTTGAAAATTAAAAACTAAATACCAAAAATTGTAACCATTGTACTCTAATACAACATCGGCACCTCACATGGGAATGGAAGAATTGGACTAGTCAACACATATTTTCATGAATTTAGCTTGATATTATGGCATTTTCCAGGAAGCAATTTATAGTTCTCCATTTGCAACCATCACTTAACTTGTCTTTGGTCTTGAGTATAGGAAACAACATTTTAATTCCTTGGCTATACAAATGAATAAAATTATGGGTGCTACTGAATCAATCAACACTATTACCTTTTTCTTCTTGGTTGTCTTTTATCTTGAGAGTTTGAGGAGTGGTAATTCCTGCCGGTGCCATTACGATAATTGATTCATTTCTTCCTCTTAAGGGCTGGTTCCTGGTATATATATCTTCTTCATTTTCTTCTTCCTCTTCACAATCTATGTAAAATAATTTCTTCTCGACGCATATGACCTTTAGTGTGTTGCTATCACAAGCTGGCAACGAAACCCTTTTGCTCTTTTTCTTCCAATTGTTGTGGTGTGCTCAACCTTGTGAAGTTGTGGAAATCTAGCGTAGCCGCCCCTTCTTTGTAGAATTGAGTGGTAGGCTTCCTTGTTGCCATAATTTTACATTCAACTTTTCTTTTCCAACACCGAATGCCTTCTCCAATGGGTAAGGGTTCCGAACTCGAACTTCATGTTGAATGTTATCCTTTGGTACTGTAAGAGATCAATCATGTGTTCCTGCGATATCGGTTACCCTTATATTCAATTTTTGGAAGTCCTCGATGTCTTTGCCCCACTAAACCCTTTTTTTGATTTGTCAATTGGCTAAAGAAGGTGTGCTCTTTGTATCCTCATAATGTGTTATCATTTCCTCGTAAAAGTCGGCAAAGTGACAATTTTTACGGGGGCTAAAGTATCGATACCATACAAATGTATTTTGTTCTAAATAGAAGTTGCAATGCGTGCCTTTTGTGTGTTTTGCACATTATGGAGATCAAAATATTGCTCCATCTATAGTATCCATGTTACGGATCCTCCATCAAACTTCCTCATATCCATTTTGGAATATGGTGGTTCTTCCATCGCATTAAAGGTTTATGAAATCACGATTAACATTTGTTCTCATCATGAGAGTTCTTCTGCTATATTTTCACCATTAGAAACCTTTCTTGTATCAACTTTGTCGAATCTTCGATGTTTGATTTTAGATCATCCATATTAGCTTCCCTTACCGACTTCATTCCATCCATCTTAGCTTCCTTCGCTCATCTTAGCTTCCATGCCATCCATCTTAGCTTTCGCCTTTCTTCAAACCGTCCATCTTCACTTCCACGCCATCCATCTTAGCTTCCATGCCCTTTCTTCAAACCGTCCATCTTCACTTCCTCGCCTTTCTTCAAAACTTCCATTTCATTTTTTGTTGCTTTTTGCGAGAGTGAAATTTGTTGCACTTGCTCTTGTAATTTTGATAGATCATGTTGCAATTCTTCATCTTCATGAGTCATGGTAGAGCCTTCTGAAGGCTTAATGGGTGTTGAATTCTTTTTAGGTGCCATTTTATAATCCAATATTGATACCTATTCTACAATATTCCCTTGGAATCAATTCAACTTGATTCTTCAAACAAGACTTATGCAATTCGGAAAAAATACACACCTTTTACTTGCTTTGAGGAGATCGATATTGAAATTGAATTATCTCTGTAATTGAAAATCTTCAATATCTGAAATTCAGCCCTGTAGTATCCCTCTAAAGCTTCTTTAAAATGCCATAGGTCTGATCTAATTTTGATTCCCCAAGACAAATTTGTGTCCAATCTCCCACAATGACCTAATTTTGGACTGGTTCAGTAGAGAAAACTTGTAGGACTTGCCACGTGTCATTGTTTCGTCCTTTGTCTCTGAAATTGATAGCCAAGAAACTACAGCCCATGTAATTGCGACCAATTTTTACGGCACTCAAATCCACTGCCCGGAGAGAGATTTATTGAACTTTTCCCACGATCACCTCTTTGAGATGAAATTCAGGAGCCTGAAAAAGCACTACCTTCCACAGATCATATCTCCAAAAATATTGTGAACCAAGCTCTGAAATTTTTTGACGAATTTCCTCAGGATTTTAGCTTTGCACCATATTTCAGATTCTGAACCTTCGTAGAAAAATATTTATAGCGAAAATTCCACGATGACCTATTTAGGAGCTTGAAAAAATACGTAACTTCCACAGATGATATCTCCGAAAATATTGCGAACCAAGCTCTGCAATTTTTAGACAATCTTCCTCAGGATTTCAGCTTCGCACCCTAAAAATTTCAGCTTCTGAAACTTCGTAGAAAAAAATTTATAGCGAAAATGCCACGATGACCTGTTTGGAGCAGCGAAACCCTAGAATCCAAAGCTCTGATACCAAATGTTGTGTAACCAGCTCCAAAAAGAGAAGAAAATAGATATCAACGACTTAGAAATGAGCCACTTCAAGGGGGCGCCGCAGCACTAGTTAATGGTGTATTGCAGCATCACCGGTTATGTGGAATTTTTAAACTTGATATACATACAACTAAGTAATGGCCTCTGAAAATGAATGGTTGGTTTAAGAATTTCAGGGCTTACCTGTGACTGTAGCAAAAACACTTGTATCTCAATAGGATGAAATCTAGAACGTTGATCTATAAATAGAATAATTTTTTTCATTTCTGTGTGTGTGTTATATCTAATTCCTGATTTTATTGGATATTTCAGGGAATTTGGGAAGGATCTATTTGTGGGATATTTGCACAAACAATTTTATTGTCTATAATAGCAATTTTTTTCAAGTTGGAAAGCGCAGGTAAATTACTTCAATATCCTTTCACCTCCAAAAAAATGAAGAAATACGAACTAAAAAACAACTTATATGATCAAAGCATACATAAACCAATGGGATTTAATATTGTAGCTTGCACAAATGATTGAAGACGCTTAAAACCAGAAAAGCAAAGAATCGACATATTTTCGACTATAACCAGAAAAGCAACCATTTAAAACAATATGACATACATAACTATGTCATATAAATATGAAGGCATATTGAATGTTACAAATTGCAATGACATACACCATTTATATTTCCCATACTTAGTATTGCAGTAGACCAACAGCGCGGACGGGAGGAGCAACACAGACGAAAACGCGCGAACAAACAGAGCAGCAACAGCACAGACAAAAAAACGCACGAACAAACAAATCGGTAAACAAATCAACTTCGTGGGTGATTTATTTATAGAAACTAGTTCGGCCGAACTATTTTAAAAGTAAAAGTTCAGCCGAACTCAAAGTTCGGCCGAACTTTTGTTGCTGGTTTTCCCATCTCCGACAAAAATTATGTTTGCCCACGCTGTCAGTGTACCGTCAATCTAAACGGAATCATGAGTTTGGTCGAACTTTATAAAAGGTTCAGCTAAAATATTGCCGAAAAAAGTTTTCCGCCCCCAATTCTCACAAAAGTGTAACCCATCTTCACATATCCGCCCTTAAGGGTTTATAATATTGGATAGCTAGCATGGATATCTTGCCAAAACTATTTGATGTAAATATTATACTTATTAAGTTATAAAATGTTAAAGCTAAAGAGGAGGACCAGCCTATATGATTCCTGATGTCTGAAAGGATAGCTTGCTTGAGGAAGCATGTAAGGGGGATTGTGAAATTTCATATATTTCTTGAAATTAATGATTCCAAACCTTGATATTTAAGTTGAACTACATAAATTCCATGCAGTTATGAGAGATATGGGGGAGGAGGTACCAAACTACCCCAAGCACGGGATGCATACCATGTGGCAGGTGCTAGTTGACCATGCAACCTGAAGAGGGACACCATATCCCTCATATGCGAGGAAGCAATCGTTTGGAAGGGGATGGTAGCCATTAGAGACATAAGAAGTGTGGGGAAAAAATTAGATATTGAGCATTAGGGAGACTGTGAGTGACTATGAACGTGAATCATTGTGAACCCATCGTGTGCCACGAGGTGTTATGACTTGTGAATCCATCGTGAGAAGGCGACTAGTAAGATTGTGTTTGGAAGATGGACCATAGAGTCCATGCTTGAATTCTATTAACTTAGGAGACTAAGTCATGTAGACCAAGGGGTAATTTACTATTTGGTTATTTTTGTGCACATGAAGTGTTGAAGAGAAAGAGAGTCGCCAAGAGGCACTTGGAAATAGTGAAGGGATTTCCTTTACGTTTTGCATGCATTCATTGGCCATATTTTTCTATGTGAATTAGATACAAATCATGTAACATGCCCCCCCCCCCCCTCTCTCCTATATCTCTTATTTTTAAAGCTCCTTAGAAAATGTAGGCCTAGTAGGTCTATTATGCTTTCATTGCATATCCGACTCAATTACTTTTGCAGTGTCTTATATGGTTTCTCATTTTTTGATTCCCTCCCAAAAATAATTAAAAATCAATGTACTCTTGATCTTCTAATTTTATTTCCCAATCAAAACCAATGGAGTGAAGGGAATGCATCTTCAATAGACTTTGGAAAATATGTATTTCCCATTGTACCATGAAAAATGAAGGGTGATCACATGGTTAAAAGTGATGGTGAAGGATACTCATACTCAATCGAACAAATATCACTCACACTTGTTCATGCAGTTGAGTTCATACTTGTTGAGGTGAGTGACAACTTATAGCCACTCAAACAAACCGATTGAATTCGATCACAACTTTAGGTTGAAAGGTTACTCATACAAGTTGCAAAATCATATTGATTCCAACAAGTAGGATCATAGCCACTTGGAAAAATGGTGACCTGTTGATGAACGAAATGGGGTAAAATTGGGTGTACATCGATGTCTTTGATTTTATAAGCGAACGCCATAAGGTCTTCATCCTTCCATTCAAGGTTGAAGAGCTTTACCAACAAGTGTATGAGTTCCAGTTATGAGTGTGAGTCATACAAATCCAACAAATGAGATCATAGACACTTGGAAAAAGGGAGACTTGTTGATTAACGAAATGGGGTTAACTTGGGTGTACAAAACTGGTTCATAGCTAAATGAACTTGAGTTCTCTCTTGTGGTGTGTACTTGCAACCTTTGAACCTTGTCGAGCGACCTCTACTTGAACTTTTCTTGAACCTGTGTAGTATTTGTGGCCGCCCATGGAGCCTGGGCCATGCCTAACACAAGCTCCCACATGTAGATGAACCCAACAAGTAAGATAATTGAGTTGGGATGGTAAAAAAAATGACTCCCACATGTAGACGAACCCAAGAGGGAAGATAATTGAGTTCGGATGAAAAAAAATGAGAGGTTGCATATGTAAGGGTTTGCATGTAAATATGTAACGCATGTAGAGATAGCTAGTGAGAGAGCTAATGAGCTACTTGAATGAGAATGCCAAGAAGGAACATGCGCAGAGAGAAGGGAGTTGTACAAGAATGCAAAGGGAAGAGCTACAGGGATCTTGGACACCGTTATAAGTTTAAGAAGAAAAGATTCCAAGAAATAATTACAATGAGGAAATGGATTTAGTACCATAAAAACATCAAGGGCACTCAAAAATTTTGACCTTGATAGTTGTACCTAAAATTTCCAAAAAAATATTCTAGATTTTACCAAAATCTTGCCAGAAAATCCATTGTTTTCCGGTCCAATTTACTCCATTTTTGGACTACACATTTGAGAAGCAAAGATTCCATGAAATAGCTACAATGAGGAAAAATGGAAAAATTCTTTACAAAGGATGTTAAGTACAATGGAAAATCTGACTGGCCAAAATGGAAGAAAGATCTATGGGCAAAGAAACTTGGAGGTGTTTTTGAGTGGGAATAGAGTTAGGTGGAAAATCTGACTAGCCAAAATGGCAGAAATATCTATCGGCAGAGAAACTAGGAGGTGTTTTTGAGTGGGAAAAGAGTTATGTTTTTCTTTGATATCAATGATAGAGTGGATGAATAACTTCATGCTTGATTTTTTTCATTAACTCAAATTATACACATATACAAGACGGAGTCTATTCATTTGAATTATTGTGAGGGATTTCTGGTATTCCTCATTACTTCTCATATCACTTACTTATCAATTATGTACAAATTATTTACATTGAAACAAAAGTTTCATGGAATTATGTGTCCAACGTGTTATTAATTATTTAATGATTTTTTTTGTTGGTAAATCAGGCTACTCTATATTAATTCGAAAAGAGAAACATTACATATGCTATAGGCGGGGTTGGTAAGCTGCGCTTAACCAATCCCAACCTTAGTTTCGCGGTTTTAGGGATGCCTCTGTGGAGGAAACCAGCCCAGAAAATACTTGAAACATGAATTTACAAAATGCACAGCAGCGCTGATGTATCCAAATATTACAAAATGTGCAGAAGCATAAGTATAACTTGAGATTCCATGGTAGTAGCATGCCTGACAAAAACCAAGGAAGAATTAAGCAGATTCACAATCCTTATTCTTCATCTTCATCATTATTTTCAGGTTCTTCCTCCTCTATGGAGAAGGAGTACGCCTACGTAGCTGCTTCCTCTGAATCTGCTAATGGACGCGCAGGCTTAGAGACCAGTGCGCAGAGGATGGGGGACACCGGATACTCAGTGCCAGGGACGTGTGTTGAAGTGCCTTCATAATCCATAATCCATACATCTGATTCATCATCCTCATCCTCCTGAGCCAGCAGAGGATCAGTCTTGCGAAGCGGGGGGTGCGCCTAATGCGCAATGGTAGACTTCTGGGGACCGCATCTACCTCTTTGCACAGCTTCCACTAGGGCTTCTTCCTCCTGCTAAGGATCGAGGCTCCGTCTAGCGTAATTTCCTGAGGAGGAGCCTTCAACAGACTCCAGATGGTTGTTTGTCCCACGGTGGTAATGACCGGGGATTTCCCCTCCCTGTCTGCCACGGATGGTTCTTTGGTGCAGTCTAGGAGCCATTGCCCGTTGAAGTAGAGGAATGGCGTCGATGGAAGGATGTGCAGCAGGGGGACAGACAGTCGCAGAGAATAAAGGAGCAGATGGGGCTGGGCTAAGATGCGCAGGCTAGATAGTCACAGCCCAGAGGGGTCTGCACAGCATGGCTCTAGGAAGAGGGATGTGCGGCGGACTGGTGGCGCAGGAGGGCGAAAACAGGATCAATAGGAAAGGCTGAAGGAACTGATTGTGTGTCTCTTTGTGCTGAGGGGCCATCCTTTTATAAGGTTTGTGACACATGCGAGGGGGAAGGTCATGAGTGAGCCTCGCACGCAGCTACGTGCCATAACAAATTTCCTGAGCAGGTTCGGGGGAAGAGTTATGGCTGATTGTCATATCAATTTTGGTAATCATTTATGATGATTGCTACAGAGGGGTACCCTGGAGGGGGTGACATTGTCCAAACATATCTTCATCATGCCTTATCCCATTCATCTCATGTGGATGGTTACTGATTTGAGGATTCACATTGGATGAGGCCCTTCGCTGCAGATCTCTATCCTCATGGGCGTGGGAGAGATGATTGACATTCGTGCTACTTCTGTCACCCACATCCGGGAGAATTATTTAATGATTATTGAAAGTGTTGTCGCTCCTAGAGACAGCCTAGAGTTGTGATAGACCAGTGCCTAGGACATCTTATATAGCAAGGAGCATATGGTATAACAGAGGGAGTTATGAATAACAAGCTCTCATGCTATCTCTTGTAAAACAAGGAAGATTCATCTGAATGGGACCAAGACCTTCAAAAACTGACACAGAAATATGGATATTGCAGAGGCAACATGCAAAACTCCAATATAAAAGCAACAGACAATTCAGAGACAGCTTACTGCAAAGAGGGCCGATTCAGAAATACCTCACAGAAATAAATTATCAGAAGGTGTATGTAGTGAATGAAATGTTGAGAATATATTAGTTATCCTTGAGCTGATATCCAGATACACAATACCACCATGCATGCGCTTACCATTCTAAGAATCCATACATGATAACAGCGTTTTAAAAACACCCTCCCAAAGCAACTAATATAGCAGAAATACGGTTTAGATGAATAATGGAACATAATATCATGCATGAGCCATATTTAAAGCGCTTGACTAATTCGAGCATGGGTATCAACTAGGATAAATCCATACCAAGAATCATTGAGCCACTCGCATTCCAAAACATGATACAGGAAAGATGGGTGAAATGAAATTTTCTATTCAAATAAAACATAAGAGAAAGTTACAGACTGTGAAATACCAAAGACCATAATCCTCTTTAACAGATGGAACTCCTCCTCACTGAGACCCTATGGGCTTTGAGCCTTCATACAAGAGTTCTACAAAATGTATACAAAAATCCTTTCACTGCATAATTTTCTGATAAAATCTGGAACCCTAAATCATCTGTTCTTTGGGAGCTTTATAGAAGAACAAAAAAAACCCCCAAAAGAGAGTAGGTGATGAACATTTAATTGTCTCATTAAAACGAGATGGTGGAAACGTGCACGCCAATACTGTTTGATGACTTTCTAATGTTTTTTGTACTCTGTGGCCTGCTAACCGAAATAAGTGCACTGGGTAGAAACCTCTTCAGGAACACGGTGAAGCAGTAAGATCAAATAAACATTATGTCCTTTCCTGAAGGAAAATGGTGCTGAAAAGAAAACCTTGAGGTATTTTATCTGAGAATGGTACCCTTTGCCTTCTAAACCCTGAATTACGGCTGAAAATCTTCCATGTTGAACGTTGAATTCCTCGATCATTCATTGATATTTCTCTGCTGCTCCATTAATATATTCGTCTGCGAAATCGGCACCTTGAATGCCCCTGTAGAGTTTGACAGATCTTAAACCTGCTTTTTTTTAACGGAAGTCTTGTCGATTTACCTCCCCAGGACTTTCTCCATAATTACATCCTCTGAGAGATGGTACTTTGACGTGCTCTGCTACCACAATCAAGACTGCAAATCATGGCAGTTTTCTGCTATTGTGAACCTGCAAAACCCACAACCTCGTCAAGAAAAAAAATGCATGGGGACGGCGATGTAGTGGGGATGACTGTGTAGCAACATGGCATGGTGAAATGGTGGAAGTATGCGGGGTGGCGATTGAAAATGCAGTGGAACAATGGTGGATGGACTGGGCGGATGTTTTTAACATGAAACAATGAAAATTTGATTTATGACTGCAGTATATAACGGGAGAAGGAAACATGTGACACACACGTGGAACGGATGACGTGGAGGAAGACTGAGTCAACGACGAAGTATGCAAATGGTCTAGAACGTTCGATCTCAAGAGGAGATCGACGACTGAAACTGAGTCAGAGGGCGATGGACTGTGGGCTAGGGGCACTATACACTTGGATTAACACCTGTGCATCTCCGTAGTGCGATGACCATTGGATGGTGACCCCTAGATCGGACGGCTATGATGCATATCGCTCTGTATCTTTTGCCAAACAATAACGTGCGATGGAGAGCGGTTTTTGAGCCGTACGCTGAGACACGTGACAAGCAATGTATGGAATCGCTCCGATTTGAGGAATACCACCCGCCTTAGAAAGGTGGTGCGATAGATACCGGGCATTTTTGCATAGTGAGCGGGTATGGGGACCACCGAGACAAATAGATTGCGGACCGTTGATTTAGCAGGATGATCGGACGGTTGGAACATGATCAGACAAGCAAATGGAGTGGGGACTATGTGCATGATGGGGTTGCACAGGCTGTCGGATCTGCGTAGATCAACGGTTAACACTGCTTATGATATACATTCGTGATAAGCGCCTATTGGACTAGCTCTTAGTTTTAACTTCCGGTCGCGTGGAGAAAAAGATAGAGGGGGCTAGGACCGAAAGGGCTAGGCTTGCAATTATAAATAATACGGGTTTTTCACCTATTTTCAATGTATTTCGGTTATAAAGGAGGGAAACGATAGGCGGAAAATGACTTTTTCAAGCCGAACAAAAGGGGGTTTACAAGGTTTAAGGAGGATTTCTTGTCAAAATTCAATAGGGGGCTAACATGATCAACATTGGCTCCACCTGAGGACGGCACGTTCATCCTTGGGCGTGTCGAGAACTTCGCAAACCACCTACATCATCAATTTTCACAAACAGGAAAAATAAATCTATTCTACCTCTACCCTTATTACTCCATGAGACTAGATTATACTGTTGGTCTCACATTTTCTCTACCTAAAATACATCTGCTAGGATTAACTTTCTAGCAGATTTCTTCTCTACATTCTAAAACACAAATTGAACAATAGCCAAGCCAGGATTAGACTGTCTGGCTTGCTGGACTTTGCAGAAACTAAAACAACTAACTACATGCTCACAGGTTGAGCTTTATTTCAGACTTCCTACCTACTCTACTCTAACTGGATTATTTACAAGTCTATCCTACAAACATTGTCTTCCAATGCAACCAGTCCATCAAGTGATCCCATGACTGGTCTGTTCTGCCTAGCTCCTTCAGCAGGCTGGAAAGGCAGGGCAGCTCCCACTCTCTTTGTTCCATAATAGCAGCTTTGAAAATTTTTCTTTCTGCTTGCAACATGCTGCTCAAAAAGACCCTTGATCCTTCTTCAAATGTGTGCAGGAAATGAACATAAGGATCATGAAAAGATACCTGGTTATGAATATTTGGCAGGCAGGCTTCAAGGATCTCTTCTTCTTCCACTGGATCAAGAAAAAGACTCTCTTGAGAGAGAGGATCTCCCTCATCTTCTTCACTTTCTGAACAGGAGGACTCATCATATATGATAGTGCTGTCCTCTTAGAGCTCTGATATATTCTGCTCTGATGAGCTGAGGTCTGTGAAGAGATCTATGTATTCTTGAGTAGGGGTATGTTTCATTTCTTCTTCCTCTTCAAGAGAAGTCCCCTTAATTTCAATCTGCTCAAGAATTTCTTCTTTGCTTACCTCCTCATCTTCTGAAAAGGAATACTGATGGTTTCTAGTCTCACTGATGATCCGTGGTAAATCAGAATGAAGATTCAAGGAATCTTCATCTGCTATTATACTATCGTAGCTCTCCCCATCAGTATCATAAATAGCCTGCATTGGCTTATTACTCTCTGGAAGCAAAGGGAAATGATTTTCCTCCCATAGATCTACTAATGATGACACTGCAAGATTATCTTCTATTTGGGAAACATCATCATCAGATAGATCAGAAATAGGAAAAACATGAATATAAGTAATACTGCCAACAGAGCATACTGGATTATCAGCAGGTTCTTTTTCACTTTGATCCGGAGAGGAGCTTTTTGGATCTGTACAATCAAACTCATAAGGTGAATGAGAAAGAGTGTGTGTTTCATATGAGATTTCCGAGGTGGACTGTTGATTTAATATCTGATAAATTTCTTCTTCTATCAAAGGAGAAGATTGTTTTGTGTTCCTTTGTGCAGAAGAGTAGCAGCTCTTTGTTTCTTGTACTAGCTGATTTGGAGGCAGGATGTCTTCTTGAACCTCTTCTAGAGTATCCTCAGTTATGCTTGCAGGAAAAACTTGAGGATCTTCTGATGTTTCTTGATCTCTCTAATTCATACCAGTCCTCATGAACCTGATGATACTCGGTTAGAATACAAGGCTCACGAGTGGTTTCTTCCTCCGCATCAGATTCTGCATCTTCTACGTGGTCTCTTGTTTCCTCCAAGCAACATTCCCTATTTTCCTTTGCTATTAGGTCCTGATACTCTCTGATCAACATAATACAAGACATGGGTAAGCAATTAGGCAGTTCCTGATTGCTTTCCTCCTCATCTTCCATAGGTTTTAAAGCATCATAAATGTCTTGCTCATTATCTAGGTCTTGAGTTTGTTCTTGTTCTGGAAGAGGCATGGGCTGTTCTAAATAATCCTCATTTGCATTCATATTAGCCATATACATCTCCAGCACTTTATCAAACGTTTCTATTAATTCATATAATTGATCATACAAAGCATCTAGCTTTGTATCTCTATCCATGTTTGGATCGATGTTTCTGCAAAGATGGTCACTGCATATTCTCAACCAGTTCAGAGTCTTCTACCAGTGGAGTCATTTGGTCTTTTGGGAGTTATGAAGTGAATTTATCTAATAAACGAATGTGGAGTCGCCAAGGTGAGGGATCTAAAACTCTCAACTCTCCATGCTCACCTACTTGAAGAGTGAATTAGGTTTTTTCGAGGCCCAGGGATTTATATTTTCTCAACTTCGATCCCCGGCAATGGCGCCAAAAAGATTTTTTCGCTCCTAGAGACAGCCTAGATTTGTGATAGGCCAGTGCCTAGGACATCTTATATAGCAAGGAGCATATGGTATAACAGAGGGAGTTATCAATAACAAGCTCTCATGCTATCTCTTATAAAACAAGGAAAATTAATCTGAATGGGACCAAGACCTTCAAAAACTGACACAGAAATAGGGATATTGCAGAGGCAATATGCAAAACTCCAATATAAAAGCAACAGACAATTCAGAGACAGCTTACTGCAAAGAGGGCCGATTCAGAAATATCTCACAGAAATAAATTATCAGAAGGTGTATGTAGTGAATGAAATTTTGAGAAGATATTAGTTATCATTGAGCTGATATCCAGATACACAATACCACCATGCATGGGCTTACCATTCTAAGAATCCATGCATGATAACATCGTTTTAAAAACACCCTCCCAAAGCAACTAATATAGCAAAAATACGGTTTAGATGAATAATGGAACAGAATATCATGCATGAGCCATATTTAAAGCGCTTGACTAATTCGAGCATGGGTATCAACTAGGATAAATCCATACCAAGAATTAGTGAGCCACTCGCATTCCAAAACATGATACAGGAAAGATGGGTGAAATGAAATGTTCTATTCAAATAACACATAAGAGAAAGTTACAGACTGTGAAATACCAAAGACCAGAATCCTCTTTAACAGATGGAACTCCTCCTCACTGAGACCCTATGGGCTCTGAGCCTTCATACAAGAGCTCTACAAAATGTATACAAAAATCCTTTCACTGCATAATTTTCTGATAAAATATGGAACCCTAAATCATCTGTTCTTTGGGAGCTTTATAGAAGAACAGAGAAAACCCCCAAAAGAGAGTAGGTGATGAACATTTAATTGTATCATTAAAACGAGATGGTGGAAACGTGCACACCCATACTGTTTGATGACTTTGCAATGTTGTTTGTACTCTGTGGCCTGCTAACCGAAATAAGTGCACTGGGTAGAAACCTCTTTAGGAACACGGTGAAGAAGTAAGATCACATAAACATTATGTCCTTTCCTGAAGGAAAATGGTGCTGAAAATAAAACCTTGAGGTATTTTATCTGAGAATGGTACCCTCTACCTTCTAAACCTTGAATTACGGCTGAAAATATTCCATGTTGAACGTTGAATTCCTCGATCATTCACTGATATTTCTCTGCTGCTCCATTAATATCTTCGTCTGTGAAATCGGCGCCTTGAATGCCCCTGCAGAGTTTGAAAGATCTTAACCCTCCTTTTTTTTAATGGAAGTCTTGTCGATTTACCTCCCCAGGCCTTTGTCCATAATTACATCCTCTGAGATATGGTACTTTGACGTGCTCTGCTACCACAATCAAGACTGTAAATTATGGTAGTTTTCCGCTATTGTGAACCTGCAAAACCCGCAAACTCGTCAAGAAAACAAATGCATGGGGACGGCAATGTAGTGGGGATGACTGTGTAGCAACGCGACATGGTGAAATGGTGGAAGTATGCCGGGTGGCGATTGAAAATGCAGTGGAACAATGGTGGATGGACTGGGTGGATGTTTTTAACATGAAACAATGAAAATTTGATTTATGATTGTAGTATATAACGGGAGAAGGAAACATGTGACACACACGTGGAACGAATGACGTGGAGGAAGACCGAGTCAATGACGGAGTATGCAAATGGTCTGGACCGTTCGATATCAAGAGGAGATCGATGGCTGAAACTGAGTCGGAGGGCGATGGACTGTGGGCCAGGGGCACTGTACACTTGGATTAACACCTGTGCATCTCCGTAGTGTGATGACCATTGGATGGTGACCCCCAGATCAGACGGCTATGATGCATATCGCTCTGTATCTTTTGCCGAACAATAACGTGCGATGGAGAGCAGTTTTTTAGCCATACGCTGAGACAAGCAACAAGCAATGTACGGAATCGCTCCGATTTGAGGAATACCGCCCGCCTTAGAAAGGTGGTGCGATAGATAGCAGGCAGTTTTGCACAGTGAGCGGGTATGCGGACCACCGAGACAGATAGACTGCGGACCGTTGATTTAGCAGGATGATCGGACGGTTGGAACATGATCAGACGGGCAAACGAAGTGGGACTGCATGCGCGATGGGGTTGCACAGGCCGTCGGATCTGTGTAGATCAACGGTTAACACTGCTTACGATATACATTCGTGATAAGCGCCTATTGGACTAGCTCCTAGTTTTGACTTCCAGTCGCGTGGAGAAAAAGATAGAGGGGGCTAGGACCGAAAGGGCTAGGCTTGCAGTTATAAAGAATACGGGGTTTTCACCTATTTTCAATGTATTTCAGTTATAAAGGAGGGAAACGATAGGCGGAAAATGACTTTTTTCAGGCCGAACAAAAGGGGGTTTACAAGGTTTAAGGAGGATTGCTTGTCAAAATTCAATAGGGGGCTAACATGATCAACAGAAAGTATATTGTATATTCATAAATATCTAGTAGCATTCAACATCCCCACTGAGTTGATTTTGCTTATTAGTTAGTATGATGAATTAAAAGGATGTGTATTGGAATATAATAACTAGTTAGGAATATGAAGTGTGACATCCCTAGTTGATTTTTCTTATTAGTTAGTTTGATGAATTAAAAGGATGTGTATTGGAATATAATAACTAGATAGGAATATGAAGTGCTAAAGAATGTGTGGAGGTTGATTAGTTTTGGAAAGGAAATTTGTTCTTAAATCATGAGAAATTTGGATCTATTGCATTAGAATGAGTTATTTGGGATCTATGGCACTAAACTTTTGGATGTATTATATAATTAATTGAATATTAGACAACTTACAATTGAGGTTATCTGGGGTGCTTGGGAGGAATGATTGGATTGGAATTGTTGTTCTTAGAGCTTCATGTATGGAGGCCTATAAAATCTTAGGTTTCCTTGAGATAGGTAGTTGAATAAGTTATTGTTACTTGGTCAAGAGGAATAAATCTAGTTTGAGAAAGCAAAATCTAAAAGAATTGAATTGCATTGGACTAAATTAAATGTAATCAAAGGTATTTCTATTTCCTTCTTGTTAACCATAAATTAAACTCTATAACTTATAAATAAAATATTTCAAATCTCATAGTATATACTCAATATAAATTGAAATCATTTGTTCTAAGACTTCTAACTATATTCATGACAGCTACAGTGAGTTTAAATTTTTAGCCATAAATTACATATTTATTGTATCTAAACCATACCGTTTATATTTGGGAGTGTTCTAAATTTCATATTTCAAAAAGGATGAACTGATTAATAATAAGATAGATAATTGTAAATAATGATACTTATTAAAGGGTTATGACCTTTGTGGGGTGCCACACACTAATGTGAGAGCCGATGATTATCTTAATCAAAGTTGTACCAACACAACTTACTTCTTTTAAACATGCTTTTAACTTGTTAATATAAAGTTGTAATCTAAACACAACAAATTGGTTTTTTCTCGGCAACTCAACATAACAAGAAGAAATTTGACATTTTTTATTTGAAATTGAAAAAGTAAAAAATTGGATCAAATGGAATTGCATATATAAATATTAGATATTAACATTGTATAATCTAAATATAGTTAGGGTGTTCAAGGGTGCTAAATCCATATATGTACTAAAAACAAGTGTTATAGAAAATTAAATCCTATAGTCTTGCTTTAACAAGAACTAATAAATTGAGATGTGAAGCAGATAAATTAACAGTCTTGTTTGCTCGGGCACAAGGAGTTGCATAAATTTTGATGGGTAGCAACCATTATTAAGTCTACACATTTACAATTTTACTTCTACGTAAGTGCTAAGGAAAACATAAATAATGATGAGAAGTAACTCTTGGTAAGTGTATTTGTTTACATCTTATTCCTATCCATTTTTATACAAAGACTTGCTTAAATTACTGTGGGAAGTAACTAATAGTAAATATTTACCTAAGTATTGACTATTTTCAAGGAATTTGTTTTTGGAGAGTTTTCCTTCAAAGCTTAAGAATAAAAAAGCACTACCCAAATATCTAAAAACTATGCATGAATATTACAACCATATCTATAAATTATGACATAAAATATGTGAGGCAATTGTCCATATGTCATTATATTGTGTAAAGGTTGTAATAAGACCTTCAAATTATGGTCCAATCAAATGTTTGAAAAATAGTTTTTTAATAATATTGAAAATTAAATATTTATTTTTCAACTTGTAATATTATAAGTTGTAATGGTCAATGCTAAACTAATAATACTTAATAAATAAATCTAGAGTTTTGCAATAGTAGAACTAATAACAATTTCATCAATCTAAAATAGTCATTTTAACAAAGATTTTCTAGTGAATGATAACAATTTGTAGCTAATTTATTTGAATTTGTAACTTCTAAAGAAAAACACATAATCTTAATTATCAATTCCACATGCTCTTACATTTATAATGACATCCATATTGAAAAAGTTAATATATTAATGATGCACATCATCATGATTGGGACTAGGAACTAATTAACATTAAAAAAAAAAAAATTTGTTTTTAACTATGACGGGTATGTTTTATTTATTGGACAGTTTTGGTTGGGTCGAGGCCGAATCAACCAACCTTACATAGAAACTAGTCAGCTTCCTGTTATAATTCATATCTCATTTCATGGTATGCAATTTTGGAGAGGTCTTTCATCATTTATGTCGAGTTCTCCTATCGAGAGAAGGCATCCTTTGTTTGCCATGGAATCCGCTTCGTTGTTCAAGCTTCTGCGGATGTGGAATAATTGATAGGAGGTGAAGTCAAGAAACATAATATTTAATCTTTGTAATGCCTTGTTGAGGACTGCATTGTTAAACTGATCCTCCGTGTTGAGCTTTTTGATAAGGATTTATGAGTCTCCAAAGGCTTGGAATTCTTTGATGCCTCTATTGCAAGCAATTTGATAGGCTTTTAGGAGGCCTGAGATCTCTACCTGATTGTTTGTTTGCTGCCCAAGTCTCCAATAGAAACTATATCTTCTTGTTCCATCCAGGGAATAGAGAACACCACCTGCGCCTGCTGCCCCGAGGTTTCCCTTGGATGCACCATCAAAAAAGATCGTTGTTTTCTTTGCTTCCTCCACCACTCCTAAAAAATTTCATCTAGTTCTCTTATTCACAATTCAGGGTTGGTGAAGGGAGAGATCAATGGTTGCTTTCTGACTTGAGGGACGAGGGCTTCCATCCAGTTCTTTTCTTCAAGGAGGAGTAAAGTATTTTCTTTGTGAGGTTGTTGTAACATTGATTCGAGGAGGAGAGATTTGGCTTTTGTTGCAACCTTTGTTGGAGGACGGGGAGAATCATTGAAGATCTGCTTGTTTCGAGTAAGCCAGATTTTCCAACATACATATTTGGGAATGGAGAGCCAGACTTGATACCAAAGTGATTTGTTGGGGATGTTGTGAGGATAAAAATGGTTCCAGGAAGAAAAAAACTCAAACACTGAGATGTGTTGAGGAATAGATACCTGTAGACCATGAAGGATGATGTCCCATACCTCTTTTGTGAATGAGCATTTAATGGAAAGATAGGTTGAAGTTTCACTGGAATTTCTGCATAGCACGCACCTGTGAGGGCCAACGATGTTCCTTTTGGCCAGATTATCCCCTGTCAGCACCTTATTATGCATTAGATTCCAAAAGAAGAAGTTCACTTTGGGGAGTCTGAATGGATCCCAAACCTACTTCCATTGTTTGGGAGGCTAATTTCTTTCTTTTCATGATTGAAGTGCGTTGTATCCTGATGTTGTGGTGTAAATGCTGGATTTTCCCCAGCCCCAACTATCTACAGTTTCCTTATGCACGGGCGTGAAATTGATCAGCATATTTTTGAGCATTAGCTGCTGATGGCGCAATTGCTCCAGCACTCTGGGGAGATCCCAAGATTGCCAGCTCTCATTTCTGTCCCAGGCAGAGATTTCATCAACTCTGTAGATGCCAGCTTGGATCAACCATTCGCGTAGGCCTTTGATTTCTTCATTGTTGTTGAGGGGGGCGTGGCCCATTATACTGTCTTCCGAGAGTTTGGTTTTCTTACCATTGCCTGGGATGCGGTATAATTTATCTTTAAAAAATTTTAAAATTTTGTGGCAGAGGTTCCAAACCTTTGTGATAGTCGTTGTGTTTTCTACCAGCAGTAGTCTTAGAGGGGCGCTATGCGCATACTTGATTATGAGAATTTTGTTGACTGGATGTTTTAGTTCGGCGTACATTTTCCACAGGATTTTGCAGCCCAAAGAAAGATTAGCAAGGGAGGGATCACGAATCTGTAAGCCTCCATCATAAATTGGTTGTTTCACAAGCTCCTAATTTGCTAGATGGAAATTTCGGTGGTTTCCTTTTCCTCCCTGCCAAAGGAATTCGCGCAAGAGCTTGGAGATCCGTTCCATGATGTTTTATGGGGCCAGGAGGAAGGATGCTTGATAGATGGGGAGTGCAGACAACACGGTTTTTATGAGGATCAATTTCCCCCCTTTGGTGAGCCAATGTCCTCCCAATGAGGCTATTTTGGTTTTGATTTTGCTGATAATTTCAACCCAAAGAGATCTTTTGTTAACACCAATTGTTAGAGGCAGTCCCAGGTACTTAATTTTTTCCCATTGAGAAAATCCAATGAAGCCAAGGTGTTGCACAATGCGGGTGAGTTCATGCTGCTCAACATTCCATCCATACACTACACTTTTGTTGTCATTAATTAGAGCTCCAGAGACTCTGCAATAGCTTTTAAGGATAGAGTCGAAGGCTTTTTCAATTCTTGTTGAGGCACCTCCGAGTAGAAGAGAATCATCAGCAAAGAGGGCGTGGTTTATGGGGTCCAAGCCATTCTATATTCTTATGCCAAGAAGAGCCCCAACGTTCATTTCCACTGTTAGTTTTGTGCTGAGAGTATCTACCATCATAATGTACAGGAATGGGGAGAGAGGGCAACCTTGCCTCAATCCTCTATGTGCTTGAAAATATGATGCAGGGCACCCGTTGACAAGCAGTGCAATCCAAGGCTTTTCAATGCAAGCTTTTATTAGGTTGACAAACTGAGGGGAGAATCCAAAGGAGAGGAGGACTTTGAGGAGGAAGAAGAGGTTGACCCTATCAAAGGCATTAGCCATATCTAGTTTGAACAGCATCCCCTTCTCTTTCTGCTGCTTGCTGGAGTGAATGGCTTCTTGCACTTGAATTACATTTTCCAAGATGTGTCTGCCTTTGACAAAACCCCCTTGGGAGCTGGAGATTAGTCTCCCTAGTAGAGGTTTGACTCTATTTGCTAGGATTTTTGCGAGTATTTTGTAGGAGGCATTACATAGGGAGATGGGTTTGAATCTGCTAAAGGTTTCAGGATTGACTTATTTTGGGATTAAGGCCAGGAAGGTTGAGTTGATTCCTCCCCTCACCTTTGCTTTGCTCAGAAATCCTTTTATCATTTTCAGCGAGTTAGTTTTTATTATGTCCCAACGAATTTTGTAGAATTGGATCGTGAATCCTGTAGAAATTATATAACTTATGTGTTATATATCCAATATTCTCCTAATCTCACACTATTTTAACTTCATGAAAAATACAGAATCTATTCCACCATTGATCATTTGCAGAAATTAAATCAAGATTGCAATGCACACATGAAACAATAAAAATTCACACACATTAACACAATTGTTTGACGAGAAAGCCTGAAGCTGAAAACCCCAACTATATGTATATAATATATGTCATAGAGATCATGTAACAATCCTCATACAAAGCTAATCATATCAAGCTCTCAGTACAATACAATCTCTACACACTAATCAAGAACAATCAGCAAAAATCTGCACTGATTTTTTCCCTCCTGATAGCCTGCCTCTATTGCGCAATCCCTGCTGAAGAATGGCTCTGAATGAGTTCGAATTGCTCCAGCCTTGCTCATGCAATCCTCATTAGCATCTCCAATGAACGTGTGGTGCAAACAATCAACACTATAGTCCCAACTGATAGTCACACTTGCTCTTTCACCAATCTCTCCACTGAGTCTCCACTGATCTGTTATGCATTGTAGTTAACTGTTGTCTTTGTCCAATTAAATAATGAGTTATTATTTAGTGAATTAATTTAACTAATTAATTCACTCAACTCCACTGAGAGTATCAATCAGTTAGAAATAGACACAATCAGTTCAATTGTGTTTAACTCCATAAGTGTAGTTAAACTAGAAACCAACTCCACCAACTACTTCTCCAACTCCACCAAACTCTGCGACTTGAGTTCTAACTGAAGTCCTCCATGCATGAACCACCAGTAGCTCTAGGAATTGTGTAATTCCTTCAGCTAGCTGATCTGAACAATCTGTTAACTGAATGTCAGTGCTCCAAGAGAATAAGATAATGTTTAGATTCCAAATATTATTAAGAGCTAATAATATCCGACATATCTATTTTTAGACTGGCAGTCTAAAATAGACTTCGCCCAAAATGTCTAAAAATAGAAGTCCATCTATTTTTTTCCAACTTGACCAACCATCCACAAATAGCATCCTGAAACTCATAGAATATGATCGACATGTCTAAAAATAGACATAGTCTAAAAATAGACTTTGCACCAAAAATAGCCTGCGGGCCCACTTAGTGAAGGCGACTCTTTTCACTAAGCTCATCATCTTGTTGAATCTCAAAAAATCCATCAGGGCTAGGGGCTTTGTCGGGTTCCATAGACCAGATGACTTTGATAATTTCTTCTTCTGAGAAGGGTTTCGTGAGGGCGCAGTTGTCTTCTAAGCTGACAAGGTGGGGGACATTTGAAAGAAGGTTTGTTTTTTCCTCATCGCTTCCATTTATCCCTGGGCCATAGATATTTTTAAAGTGACTCTCTGTTGCTCATTTGATTTGGTCAAACCCTTTGCAAATCTGTCCCTCAGCTGTTGTGCTTTTCGTGATGTGATTGCGGGAAAGGCAAGCTCTATATTGATGGTGGAAAAAGGAGGTGTTTTGGTCCCCTACCTTAAGCCATATGCTATGAGATTTGATTCTCCAGTATTCTTCTTCCATGCGGAAGGAGCAGTAGGAGGAGCTTTGGGCTTGCACCTCTTTGTCAAGCACCTCAAAAGTGATATTTTTTCCTTCAATTTCCAATTGCAGGGTCTCCAATGACTGAACTGCTTCTATTCTCTGACTAGTTGGGGTTTTGGTGGGTTTTCTTATCCACTCTTTCAGGGCTTTCTTTGTGGCCTTTAGTTTTTGCTCCCACACATAGCTTAGGGACCCGGTGATTGATTTGGCCCAGGCTGCTCGAATATTTTCAAAGAATCCTTCTCTTTCAATCCAGAGGGGGCTGAACCGGAAGGGGATTGGGCCCAAGTCTTCTTCAGCTTCCACAAGTAGTTGAATGGGCTTGTGGTCCGAGGTAAGTTTGGGGAGGATTTTTGTTGAGATTAGAATTTTTTCCATCAACAATGTAAATTGGACTAAGAATCTGTCCAGACGGGCTGAAATGTGATCATCCCTGGTTCTGTTGTTGGTCCAGGTGTAAAGGCCTTTCACAGGGTTGAAATCAAGGAGATCCCACTATTGTAAAATATCTTCCACCAAGGGTAGCATTTGATCTATGTTTTTGTTACCTCCCCTCTTTTCTCTTGGTTTCAGGACTATGTTTAGGTCTCCGACCAGAATAATATTACTGGGGGAGTGAAGCTCTAGAAAGGCGGAGAGAGAGTTCCAACGCTCTCTTTTTTCAGCATGAAGTACATGGACATAAAGGTTGAATAAGGTGAAGGTCAACTTACTTGTGTGGTGCTTTAGCTCAGTGAAGATCCAGTGTTGGGTCTCATGGGAGTTGAGCAGGTGGAAGTGATCATCAAACCATAGAGTGGCTAATCCACCTGAGGAGCCCCTTGAGCTTACTGCTTTGCTTGTATTTTTCTTCCACTTCGACTTGCTGATGTCGAGAAGGGCTAGCCCTTCGATTTTAGTCTCTTGGAGCATGAGGATGTCTGGGGGGTCTATTTTCAAGAGATCTTTGACGACTTCGATTTTCGATGGGTTCCCCAAGCCTCTGTAGTTCCAAGAGACTAGACGCATTATTTATTGGAGGAGGGGTTAGTGAATCCTCCCTTGGGAGGTCTTGTTCTGGTGTTTCTCCCAATAGACATCTCTATTATGGGTTGGCTTCCTTGTGTTTTTAGCCTTTATGCCTCCTCTTCCCTGACTTCTTCGTGAGATTTCCTTCCGGCTCTTTTTGAGGGCCTCTCAAAGGTCTCATCCTCTAAGGAGCAGGAGTTGTCCGCCGGTTTTTTCTTTGTTATTTCTGCATATGAAGGGTTAGAGGGGCTGCCTTAGGGTGTTCCAAGTAGGATCGTTTCTTCGCCATCTTTATTAGAGGAGGGAGGCCCATCTGTTCCATGTTGCCCGGGGCTGATTCTAGAGGGTCTGCAGGAGTGCTTTCCTTATCATTGGGGATTGTGGCCTCATCCGGGATGGGGATGGAGCTCCTCTTTTCGTTCACCTGATTTGTTGTGGTGTTCCCTTTTATGATACCTTTTCCACTTGCTTTTGACAGGGTTACTTTCTGGACTAGGGTCCATTGCTCACCCTTTGATTTCTCACTTTGCTCCTCGGCCTTTTTCTTGCAGTGCCTTGCGAAGTGTCCATAACCGTGGCAATGTATGCATTTGAAAGGGATTTTTTCATAGTCCATCTCTTGAACATGGGACCAACCGACAACTGTTAGTTTGATGGCTTTCGGCAACCCTTCTTCCAAGTCTACCTCGATGCAGATGCGGGCACAAGAGTACTGGTCTTTTCTAACAGCTTGATCAATATATTTTCCGAGGGTATTGCCAATAATCTGAAGGGACTTCTGATTCCAACAATGCAGTGGGAGGTGAGGGAGATGCACCCATACTGGAATACCAAAGGGCACGTCTTGGGTGGGGTCAAAGTCAGTCGACCACTTGTTTAGGTATAAGCCTTGCAGCCCCATGAAGTATGGACCGTTCCTAAATATGAGACTTCTATCCTTTGCACTTTCAAACACAAACACAAAGAAGCCTTTGCCAACAAAATAACTTTTGATACCTTCTTTGATTAATGGGATCCAGTTCCTCTGAACCCAGACTTCCATTGCCTTGGGTGATGGCCAAAGGCCCGTGAACTGCCCTATGAGGCCTCTTTCTGCAAGATTCAGGGCAAATCTGTAGGTTTCTTCTTCTGGGAGAGCCACCGAGGGGATACTGTCCATTTTTTTCACAAACTTCTGTTGCATTGTTGTTGGAGGTCGTTTGTTGCATGAGGCCACCAGCTTCTTGAATGAACTCACCTCCGGTGGTAGAGGGAAGGGTTCGGATCCCCCTCCAGAGGCCATGGCAGCTAGTAGAAGCGGCTAGGTCATGCGCTGCTCTGCTGTGCGGAACAACCTCTGATCCACTCCCATTAGTATTAATTTCGTTAATTAACATAAAAATATTTAAACATCCAATAACATTAATAATAACTAATTAAACTTATAAAAAATTAATTATATCAATTTCAATCACTAAATATATATTAATTCTTTTTAACCATTAAAAAAAACCCTCTAAAAAATTCTATATATAAAAATAAATAAATAAAATTTAGCTAAATAAAAATGAATAAATATAAAAAATTCTATATATAAAAATGAATAAATGATTCAACTAAATTCTTTTAGATAATAATATTAATTTATATTTAAATGCCCTACTATGACACAATATCATATCCATATTCTTTAAAACCTTATAAAAGAAAAAGTGATATGACATCCTTAATAAAAGACAGTTTGAAATATGGTTTTTGTGATCCATAGTTTGTACATTCAACTGTAAATAGATGAGGAGAAGGGTAAATTAGCAGTTGGAAGGAAACAACTAGTTTGATTGGGTCAAACTAGTTGTTTCCTTCCAACGGCAAATTTACCCTTCTCCTCATCTATTTATAATGGAATTTCATGATCTCATTTCTCATAGGTCCTAAAGATGAATCACACTAGTTGGTTCGAAAACCGTCGACCAAATTTTTTGCTATGTGATTATCACCTAAAGATATCTTTGTACAAAAGACAAAGTTGTTTTTAGTGCTACTTTTTAGACTTTGTCCGAATCTAGTGGAAAATTTTGAGGTGAAATCTTGATTTGTGTTATTTCTACTGGTTTTTTTACTATATATGGATTCAACGCCCTCAAAAAACCTAGAGCATTTCGATTGTGTAGGGGTTACCCATCAAACTTATAATTTCAATAAATTTTACGAGATTTTAGAGAAATTAAACCAGAAAAACTTCTAAAAAATTTTACCAAAAAAATTCAATTAAAAAAAAAAAAAAATTAAAAATAAATACTCTTATGTTAAATTAAGAAGTAGATTGAATGTCTCTATTTTTAAACATAGAAATCCTTAAAGCGATATGATACATTAGATGGTTCTACGAAAAGGGAAAAATTTGAATTTTCTGAATCTCAACACGACACGTGCAGAAGGAGATTCCATTAAAGAAAAAGGTATAGAGCCCATATAACGGAGAAATGCACAGGGAAATGGAAAGAAGGAAAGGGATATAAACCGAATTTCAGACCAAAATGATTCGGGAAATGTGGAAAATGCGCGTTACTTTTAGAATGTGTTTTAGCTGATGTGACTAAATTTAAATTGATTTTTAAAATATATTTATTTATATTAAATTGATTTAAATATTATTTTATTTATGTTAAATTAAACCATACTATGTTTAAAAAATTTATTAGGTTTTATTAAATTTACAATTTAAAAATTTATTTACATATGTTTTTATTTTAAATTATATATATATATATATGGGTGGAGAGCAAAATTGTGTGTTTGTGTATTTATTTGCTTGTTTGAAAGGTAAAGTATGCATTTGTGTATTTAAAGGCGATCTTTAAATGGTGGCATATTTGTTACACTTAATCTAACATCTCATTTTCTCATAGAGATTACTATTACCATTTGTATCTAGCCCCCCATCTTACTTCATCTTCTTCTTTTGAGTTTTGTTATGATCAAAACTATTGTTGTTCCTCTCAGTCAACTCATAAGTGAGTGAAAACTTGAGCTTGCTTGTCTTACCAATAGGTTGAGGAGTCCTACTAAGAGGAAGGGAGTTAATTACTTGAGTTAATGAAACCCCAAACCTCAGTGAATTAATCATGAGCAAGGATGAAAGTGCCTTTATGTTGGAAAGTGCACATTTACAATGCTCACCTCCACAACACCAACTCTCATAACTAAGTAGTGGGGGTTGAGGTGTATTTGTGGTGTTCACCTAGTCAACTCCCACCCCCATAGGTGGAAGCTAGAGATTCATCAAGTTCCACTAGTGCAATTCACCTCATTAACAAGTGATGGAGGTCGAGATATATATATATTTTTGTAATATTCACCTCCACATCCTTGAACAGATAGTGGGAGAAAGAAAATGTACATATTGTTGTAATAAAGGTATCTCCACACTCCATTTCTATGAAAGCTCCCATTTGGAAAATGCATTTATGGTGTTCACCTCTTTAACCTTCACTCTCACAAACAAATGACAAAAAGTGAAAATGAGCATTTTTATAAAGTTATCTTACTGTGCTAAATGTAAAATAAGAATTGTATTTTTCATATTCATCTTCTAAAAATGAATATGAAAAATACAATTATGATTCTACATTTATAAAAGAAATATAACTTTATAATAAATAATAACAATTGAAATTAAATAAATCCTCACTTAATCGTCATAATAAAAAAAAAAAAAAAAAATACTAATATCATATTAAACTTATTAACTTTTATTCTCAAAAATAAATGATAAAAATATAAATATACCTTATCCTTATTTTCCATCTAAATAAATACACCATAAAAACAGACCTCATCCTTATCTAAATAAATACACTCTCCTCACTTCAATGTACCTTATCCTCCATCCACACCTCACAAATATCACAAAAATACATTTATTGCACAATTAAATACACCATATAAACATACCTTGTCCTTATTCTCCATCTAAATAAATACACCATAAAGCACACGTCATCCTCCTCATCTACAAAAACACACCTTATCATCCTTCTCACCTCAAGCCCACCATATCCTCCATCCCCACCTTTGATAGCAAAAATTTAAAAATGAGAGCACGATATAAATGATTTCATCCATTATAACAATTTTATCAAAACCAAAATTGCAATTTCTGCAAAGATTGTTTGAAAACATAACAAAATTAAATTATAATAAACCATGAAAAGTTGAAAACATAAATTATTTAGCCTTTCCAAAAATAGTAAGGAATAAAGGACAATTTAGCTTGATCCTTATAATATAGCTAATTTTTCTTACCAACTCTTATTAATTATTTACTTGTATAATCTTATCACAACATTGCTTAACCTAAAATATCTATTAAATCACATATAAAAACTACCAATTTTAATTAACTTACATGATTCAATATTGTGGTTTTTTTTTACTTTTATCATAAATATATACAACTATAATTTAAAATATATTATATAAATGAGATTTATAGTAATATATAATAAATCATGGTTATGTTTAGGTATTTGATGTATAAGAAGAAGCTTTACAACATGGAAGCCAAGACGTTCCCAAAAATTGCTTCTAACTCTAGCCAAAACCCCCAACTCTGACTCAAGTGACGATGACATAAGGGCGTCTAGTCTTGGCTCTACCATTTGGGGATAAATGAGGAGATCATTTAGGAGAATAAAGATAATATCAAAAATTCTACTACTTCCAAATTTGAGTATAAGTTGTGGGATGATAAGGAACCAAAGGGAAAGATGAAGTTAAGGTATTATAGGGAGGTGATCAAACCCATTCTTGCTAACCAAAATTATCTTTCTATCTTGACCAGTGCTAAAAAGAAATTGAACATTGTGAAGATTAAAAAATAATTCTCATGAGCTTCGAAGTGAAACCATACACTAGTCTATTCCTAAAACACCTTGGGACAAAAGAATCTATCACCTTTGCGATACTAAGAGGGTTGAAGATGCAAAACACTATCTCTTGGGTTGTCCGGCTTTTACTCACATCCGTTCTCATTTCCAGAACATTTTCCCCACTACCAAACTTCTAGACTTGTATAGCCAACAAAACTATAGTGATTTTGGAACACTTCTTTCTCCTCTTTTTGATCATAGAAATCACATATTAAAGAGTCGCAATTAATCTCTTACTTTCTTAAGGTTTAATAGACCACATTGATCTTAGTGGATGTTAACCATCATCATCACTCTCATCATCCTTAATATTTCCTTATACTAAACTCATTGGTTTACTACTAAGCTTCACGTAAAAGATTAGTACTAGAGTCACCTTATCATAAAAATCTAAATACCCAATAATAGTAAATTAAATTTATTTCATAAATAAAAAAAAATGAATAAATTTATTAATTTTACTATCAAATATTTTTTAATTTTTTAATTAAAAAATTTAATTTAATATATATATATTAACTTAATTACTCAACCCTAACCTTGTTAGCTTCTCTCACAAAAACAATAATAAATCCAAACATAAATTAATTAATTAAATATTCCAAGTTAGGAATATGTGCCTAACTCTTGGGTTGTTCCTGAAATATTGGAGTTTGTTTAGTAACTCTTATCTTGGTGGGTTTTTGGTGAGAAATTATCTCAACCAAAGGAGTCTAAGATAGCACGGATTATCTTAAGATATATATATATATATATATATATATATATATATATATATATATATATAGATATATATATTAACTTAATTACTCAACCCTAACCTTGTTAGCCTCTCTCACAAAAACAATAATAAATCCAAACATAAATTAATTAATTAAATATTCCAAGTTAGGAATATGTGCCTAACTCTTGGGTTGTTCCTCAAATATTGGAGTTTGTTTAGTAACTCCTATCTTGGTGGGTTTGGTGAGAAATTATCTCAACCAAAGGAGTCTAAGATAGCACGGACTATCTTAAGACATTGTCTCTCATCTATTTAAATTGTAACTCTAAATTCTTTTAATAAGAGAGAATAGGTGAGGAAGCCATGAGGCTTCAGTCCTTCCGCCAATATTTTGTGTATGATTTTTATGTGTGTTTTTTGTAATCTGTGTGAGTTAATTTTATTTTCTAACAAACCTAATATTATATTAATATTCTTTAATCAAAACAAAATGAAAATGTTATATGACAATCATAATAAATAAAAAAAGTGAAGCATCAAGAATAAATATTTTTTGAATTTAATGTTAAAGTATGAATTAAATTGAATTTTTTAAATATAAAAAAACTTTTTTCATAAAGTAAAAATAAAAATGTTAAGTGTTGTTTATATGTGAGATTTTTAAAAAGTTTTTTAGCTTATTTTTCTATCTAATTTGTTTAGAATTTGGCAGGTATTCATTGAAATCACAAGTTTGACTAGTGAAATGTTCACAATAAAAGTGCTCCTTGAGTTTTTGAGGGTGTTGAATTCATATATACAATAAAAAAACCAATTAAATAACATAAATCAAGATTTGATATATGAGATGGTTTTAAAATTCTAACACCTGGTAAAGGAAGCTAAATTAAATAAAAGGAATAGCCAATTATAACAAAGAACTGCATAGGAAAAGGGAAAGAAAGAAGGAAATACATATTACCTAGAGGAAATAAGGAGTAGCCAATTATAACAAAGAACTGCATAGGGAAAGGGAAATAGAAAGAAAGAAGGAAGTAGACATTATAGGAAATATAGCATCAGGTTTATGTGGAAAATGCATGCAACATTTAGAAAGTATTTTAAATGGTTTGAACTATTTAAAATTACATTTTAAAATATTATTTTACTTTGTTGATGTTTAATATTATTTTGTAAGATTTTAATTAAATTTAAAATAAATGAAAGAGTGTAATTTGTATATTATTATTGAATGGTGAAAGTGTGTAATTATATATTTATGTGTATTTTTTTTTCTTTTTCTTTTTTATATCATACTAAATTGGTAATATGTTGGAGTAATGTTAGGGGTGGAAATAGTAGGAGGGGAAATTCTTTGTCCCCAGAACAAGAGAATATTAGATTTGCATGGGGACTAGGAGAAGCCACCAATAATAAAGCGAAATATCTGGCTAGAAGGGGTTGGATATTGCTCTTAGAAAAGGAATTAAAAAATCATTATTCTTGGAGACTCAATGTTAGTAGTTAGAATGATTGTAAAAATGCCTCCTTCTTTTGATCAATCGTGCCCCCAAGTTTCAAAAAGAATATTGATGCAATTAAAAAAATTGTAGGCCATCTCCTTTTACCACATCTTGAGACACCTAAATGGACAGGCTGACAGTTTGGAAAATTGTGGATCAGAGTTGGGAGTCAAGATGTTAGAATTAAATGAAGAAGAAGTGGGTTTCGTTCCCATTCTGTAATCGAATGAGCCTATTCAAGAAGAGGTGAGCAAACATTAATGTTGATGGCTATAAGTCTAATCCATGTTTAAGAAAACAATGCATGCACGGCATGTGGGGTAATCAGCGAATGAAGAGCCAAGCAGTAGACTTTAATTCAACTCGTGGCGGTCAGTGGAGATTGAACTTAGCGCCCATGTGCACAATGTTCAGAATGGCAGGTAAATGGGCAATATGCTCCATAAGCTTGGTGGTAAAACCCTCAACATCAATTAATCGAGCCAACATTATATTCCTCCATCATTTTTTGGTAGCCTGCCTGCAAAGGGAATTAAATCGTTATCTTGGGAAGTAAAGTCGAATGACAGACATAATCAATGACGAGGAAATGACTTTAATGGAGAATTTTGGGTGCAATTGGTGAGGAAAGGCTGAGGGAATCCTATTTAATCACCCCTCAGTGAGAAATTAGGAAACCCTTTTGTTCTTCGGGTGAACCTATTACTCATGTTCCCTTATCGTTATCTTGGGAAGGAAAGTCAAATGACGACATAATCAACGACGAGGAAATGAATCTAATGGATAATTTTGGGTGCAATTGGCGAGGAAAGGCAGAGGGAATCCTATTTAATCACCCCTCATTGAGAAATTCAACAACCCTTTTGTTCTTTGGTTGAACTTCTTACTCCTTCTCCCTATCGAAGGGTGAAATTCTTATTCTTGCCTCCCCGTCGAAGAGCTTGGCGATGGCTCCGCCAGGTGAACACCATTTGGAATCAGCAGAGGAGCGATGGAAAAGGCTATGGAGTTTATTTTTAAATTTCTCATGGGTAGACTCGATCTATTGATATGAAAATTTGAGCTCTTAGAGGAAAACAAGGAGACAAATGTGACACAAATGAAGACTCGACTAAAATTTTTGGAAGTAGGGGTGGACAGGGAGATTATCAAGATGGAAGTTGATCTGATGAAGAGTGGCTCGAAGCAGCAAAGGAGTACAGTTGGAGGCACAGAGGAAACATAGGCAAGCAAGGGGAAGCAAACCTACAATGAGGAAGTCGGTCCATCTAGCAACTTTTAAACATGATTTTCTATATATTGCAATTTTTTTTTTTTGCTTGGGAAATTTTGCAAGGTTTATGGGAAATATCACTGTAGAATTATAGCCCATAGGCAAATTAGAGGCAAGAAGGTTTTGTTTTTGATATACTATCATGTAGAATAAGTAGACATAACTGAGGCTAGTTTTGTATATCTTGGTGTAAATGGTTTTGGCCATGAAAACTAGGTTTATAATGGAAAGTACCTGTCTCGTTTAAAAAAATATATGTTGGAGTAATGTGGGAAAGACCTAAAGTCAAATATTATGGTTGTCATTATAACTCCAACTGATAAGCTAGATACACTAATAGCTCATGATTTAGCAAGAGTCGAGATGTCACATGGGTGGGGGCATCTACCCTTCAAGCCTTATAAAAAAAAACCAAACATTTGTACCTTTGAGGTAAAGGTGTGGGTTTGTATGAGAGACAAAACTATATATTTGTGTACCTAATTTATTGTCTTAGGTGAAAGTGTGCACTTGTGTACACAAATACACACTTACATTCCCCTAATTCCAACTCCATGAGCCGATGGATGAAGCACAAATGCACACCTTCATCCTCCTTGTCCCAAGACATCGTAAGTATGAGGTTAGAGTATTTATGGTGTGAATTTTTAACAAATATACAACTTCACTCCCTTATCTCCAATGGTTCACAAGCATATACTGTCATTTCCCCCACCCCCAACCTTGTGAGTGGGGGATGAAGGTGCATTTATAGTGGTGAACGTGTGCATTTGTGACATTCACGTCCACAACCCAAATTATCATAAGCAAGTGGTAGGGGTTGAGGTGTATTTTTGGTGTTCACCTCCTCAACCCCCACCCTCATAAGTGGGGGGTGGAGATCAAATTGCATTAGTGTAACTCACCTCCTCAACCCCCACCCTCATAAGTGCGGGGTGGAGATCAAATTTCATTAGTGTAACTCACCTCCTCAAACCCCACTTCGTTAACACGTGACAAAGGTGGAGGTATATATTTTTTGTAATCATTCACCTCCCCAACCTTTAATGGACCAATAGTGGGAGATTGAAAGTGTACATATTGATGTAATGAATGTACTTCACACCCTATTCCTATTGAAGCTCCCACTTGGACAATGCATTTGTGGCGTTCACCTCTTCAACCCCCAGTCTCATAAACAAATGGTAAAATGTGAAAATGTACATTACAACAAAAATATTTCACCTTTCTGAAATAGAATGAAAAATGTATTTGTTATGTTCACCTTCTTAATCCACTTTTTAAAATAAGTGTCTGAGATTGAAAATAAATGAATATTTGTGCCACTTTCATAAAAATAAAATGAGATGAAAAATACTAGTGTAAAGTTAACCTATCAACTCTCATTCTCATAAATGAGTAATAAGAAAGTAAAATATTAAAAAAATCTCATGAAAAATACATTATGCATAAATAAATACACCACAAAAACACAACTTATGATACATCCACACCCATCACAGAAAAAATTGGAAAAAATGAGTACTACCACTTATATGATCTCACCCATTACAAATCAAGGCACACATCCTCTACAATGTGTTGAGTTGTCTTCCTTTTCTTTCCAAAAGTTTTCTCATGTTTTGTAACATTTTCTACCAAAGATTCAAATGTCATGGACTTCATTTGACCACTAGGTTGAAGGGACTCAAGATAGTGAGATTATGTAGGGTAAAAGACCTTGATGAATGTTATGAGAGGAAAATCTATGTTAGTTTTAGTGACATCGGTGTCTTTGATTTTATAAGCTAATGCCATAAGGTCTTCAACCTTCCATTCAAGGTTGAAGAGCTTTACCAACAAGTGTATGAGTTCCAGTTAAGAGTGTGAGTCATACAAATCCAACAAATGAGATCATAGCCACTTGGATAAAGGGCGTCTTGTTGATTAACAAAATGGGGTTAACTTGGGTGTACACAATTGGTTCATAGCTAAATGAGCTTGAGTGCTCCCTTGTGGTGTGTACTTGTAACTTTCGAACCTTGTCGAGCTACCTCTACTTATACTTTTCTTGAACCCATGTAGTATTTGTGGCTGACCATGGAGGCAATGCCATGCCTAACACCAACTCCCACATGTAGACGAACCCAACGGGCAACATAATTGAGTCGGGGTGAAAAAAAATGAGAGGCTACATATGTAAGGATTTGCATGTAAATATGCAACACATGTAGAGATAGCTTGTGAGAAAGCCAACTGATCCAAGTGGATATTGGTGGCCACCCGCCTATTCCACTTGGACCCTCACCATTGTTTCTTTCAATTTTTCAGTTTCCTTAATTGTAGCACAATTTACTATTTTTAACAGTTTTTCAATTTCCTTAATTTTAGCATAATTTACAATTTTTAGCAGTTTTTTTGGGTTTTCGAACTTCCAAAGCCGTTTTGAGGCCCTAAACGATGTTTTTTGGGAAAACCGGGAGCAACGCGAGTCTTTGACTGATGTTGCTCACCCAATAGTTGTAGTCCTTGGATAGATATTTATAACGAGGTATTGTGCGCGTCAAACGTAGATCGTATGCCAAAGTTACGTCCCCGGGAAGTTAATGTACCAATTTACCCAAACGGGGCCCATAGTTTTGGCGCTTCATCTCCTAGGGTTAAGTTTTTGGATGTTTAGGGTTTTCCATTGTTTCTTAGTAATAAATAGGCCTTCGAGCCTCATTGTATCACAATTTAGAGGCATGTAGCCACCACATCTCTTCTTATAGATAAGCTACCAACGCCCTAGCTAGTTTATTTCTATTCTGTCTGTAAGCATATTTCAGTTATTTAATATTAATGGAATGAAGTGTTTTTTTTTTTTTTTCTAAATTACGCTATTTCTATTATAAACATTAAAGTACAAAACTGCCTCGGCTCAGCTGAGGAAGCCTGAGACCGGGCTTGAAGTCCACTGTCTGTCTAGCTATAGAGCTGCCCATTAACGGGAAACCAGCTTTTTTGTCAAAGTTGCCACCGCCCAGGAACTGGGAAACCGGCGGTAAGTCACTTATATCACTTACATACAGATTATCAAAACTGAAAAGTGCCAAAAAATACATGCAGCTTTGTCTGCTGTGAGTGACCATTGAAAACAGAAATTTATCAAAAATTCTAGCACATAAATCATACTGAGAATTGGTCCTGGAGCAATTAGTCGGAGTCCGGGTTCTCTTCCTCAATTCGGCAGCCATAGTGATCTTCCGCATCCTCTTCATCGTTCTTATCAGCATCTTCACCTGACGGGCCAGCTTCCATCTGCAAGTGCGCCTGTCCCGGATGAGCAGTGACAGAGTCAGGCGGAATTCCGAGGGGGTGCGCGCTAGGACCGGGTGCAGGGCCAGAGGGGGGCTCAAAGCTAGGCTTGGAAGGGGAGTGCACAGGGTTAAGCGGCTGAACAGGAGGGAGAGAGGTCTCTTCTCGCAGAGAAATCGTGATGAGTGCAGTAATGGAGGGCCGGTCGAAGGCGCAATCGAAACGTAGCTCAGCGTGTTGCGTTGATTGCCTTATATAATGACTGCCAGGGCGAGAAGGGGGGGCGGAAGCCTGAAGCGGGGGAGGCGACAGAGCATTCAGAGCGGGAGCACGAGGCGGGAGCGAGGGCTGAGGAGGCGCCGGGGCAACGCTTTCATGGAGACGGCCAGCAAGATCAACATACAGGGGAATGGGATGCCTTTCAGCTTGGTCCATGGAGTAACCTGCATTAGAATTGGAGGGTCGCTCACTCATGGACCTGCCTCGAGAGGCGCTTTTCCTGCAAGACATTCTTTTAATGGAATGAAGTGTTATTTCCAATGCATCTTTGTATTTATGGTTATATTCGTATTCTATTGCATTCCTGCATAAATCCGAATCACCAACAAGTTGCATGAATGAAAATGCCAAGGAGGAACATGTACAGAGAGAAGGGAGTTGTACGAGAGCACAAAGGGAAGAGCTATACCGATCTTGGACACTGTTATAAGTTTGAGAAGTTGTCTACGACTAAGTAAATGAGCTCGCAAACTCGAATCTGGGGATTTTTTTTCTCTCTAAAAAATATGATGGTAGGAGTGTTTGAATCTTGTTTTTTATGGTGGAAATGGATTCAGTACCATCAAAAACCCCAAGGGCACCCAAAATGTTGGACCTTGATAGATGTACCTGAGATTTCCAAAAAAAATTGCTAGATTTTACCAAAATATCGCCAGAAAATCCATTGTTTTTGGGGCCAATTTACTCCATTTTTGGACTACGCATAAGTTTGAGAAGAAAAGATTCTAGGCAATAGCTACAATCAGGAAAAAATCTTTGCAAAGGATGTCAAGTATTGTGGTAAATCTGACTAGCCAAAATGGCAGAAAGATCTATAGGCAGAGAAACTAGGAGGTGTTCTTGAGTGAGAATAGAGTTCGATGGAAAATCTTCCTGGCAAAAATGGCAGAAAGATCTATGGGCTGAGAAACTAGGAGGTGCTTTTGAGTGGGAATAGAGTTATGTTTTGCTTTGATACGAGTGATACAGTGGATGAATAACTTCATGCTTGATTGTTTTCATTAACTCAAACTATACATATATACAAGAGGGAGTCTATTCATTTGACTTATTGCAAGGGACTTTGGGTATTTATGGTATTCCTTATTACCTCTCATATCATTTATTTATTGCTTCGCATATCATTTATTTATTACTTCCCATGTCATTTATTTATCAATTATGTACAAATTATTTACAATCAAACAAAAATAAATATCTAGTAGCATTTAAGACTCCCACCTAGTTGCTTTTGATTATTAGTTATTTTGATGAATTAAGTGGATGTGTAATGGAATATGAAGTGTGAAAGATTGTGAGGAGGTTGATTAGTTTTGGAAAGGAAAATTGTTCTTAAACTATGAGAAAGTTGGATCTACTGCATTAGATTAAGCTATTTAGGATCCATGACACTCAACTCTTGGATGTAGTATTAATTAATTTCATAATAGACAACTTACAATTGGGGTTATTTGGGGTGGTTGTGAGAAAATATTGGATTGGAATTGTTGTTCTTGGAGCTTCATGTACGGAGGCTTCTAAAAGCTTAGGTTTCCAAAAGATAAATATTGAATAACTTATTGTTACTTAGTTAAAAAAAATAAATCTAATTTAAGAATGTAAAATCTAAAAGAATTAAAAGAATTAAATTACATTGGACTAAATCAAATATAATTAAAAATATTTCTATTTCCTTCCGGTTAACCACAAAGTTAAAGTCTACAACTTATAAATAAATATGACAAATCTTAGAGTATATAAATTCTAATTATTTGTTATAAAACTTCTCACTATATTCATGACCACTGAAATAAGTTTATTTTTGCCCAAAATTACATATTTATATCATCTAAACCATACAACTTTATATTTGGGAGTGTTATAAATTCCATATTTCGAAAGGATGAATTGCACAATAATAGGATAGATTATTGTAATTAATAATACTTATTAAAGAGTGGTGCCACACATTAATGAGACGATGATTATTTTAGTCAAAGTTGTACCAACCCAACTTATTTTTTTAAACATTTTAAATATAAATTGCAATCTAAATACACCAAATTGGTTTTTTTTCCGTCAACTCGGCATAACAAGAAGAGAATTTGGCATTTTTTTTATTGAAATTGAAAAAAAAAAAATATGAGTCTAATGGAACTGCATATATTAGATATTAACATTGTATAATCTAAATATAATCAAAGTGTGTATAGGTGTTAAATCTGTATATGTACTAAAAATAAGTGGTATAAGGTAATTTAGGCTTTGTCACTTAAATTAGAAATTATGTTATAGGAAAAATTGTACAATTTTTTTTTATAACTTACATTGGTTAATGCTAAATTAATAGTGGTTAGTAGGCAAATGGAATCCTATAGTCTTGCTTTAACAAGAACTAATATATTGAGATGTGAAGCAATAAATTAATCACTTGCTTAGGCACAAGGACTTGCATAAATTTTGTTGGGTAGCAACCACTAGTAAGTCTACACATTTACAATTTTACTTCTACATAAGTGCTAAGGAAAACATAAATAATTATGAGAAATAACTCTTGGTAAGTGTATTTGTTTACATCTTATTCCTATCCATTTTTATGCAAAGACTTGCTTAAATTATGGTAGAAAGTAATTGATAATAAATATTTACCTAAATATTAACTATTTTCAAAGAATTTATTTTTGGACAATTTTCCTACAAAGTTTAAGAATAAAAAATCACTACACAAATATCTAAAAATTATGCATGAATATTACAACCATATCCATAGATTATGACATAAAATTTGTGAGACAATTATCCACATGTCATTATATTGTGTAAAGGTTGTAATAAGACTTTCAAATTATGGTCCAATCAAAAGTTTGAAAAATAGATTTTTAATAATATTGGAAAATAAATATTTATTTTTCAACTTGTAATATTATAAGTTGCATTGGTGGATGCTAAACTAATAATGCTTAATAGACAAATCTAGAGTTTTGCAATGGCAAGGCTAATAACAATTTCATCAATCTAAAATGAACTCGTGACTTCTAAAAAGAAACACATAATCTTAGTTATCAATTCCACATGCTCTTACATTTATAATAACATCCATATTAAAACATTTATAATGACATCCATACTAAAATAGTAGATGTATTAATAATGCACCTCATCCTATTAAGGCTAAGATTAATTAACATAAAAATATTTAAATACCCAATAACATTAATGATAACTAATTAAACTTATTACCTTATTAAAACCTACTTATATCAATTTCAATCACTAAATATATATTAATTCTTATTAACCATTTAAAAATAAACTCTAAAAATTATCTATATACAAAAATGAATGAATGGATGATTCAACTAAATTCTTTTAGATACTAATACTATCTTATATTTAACTTAACTGCTTTGTCATGACACAATTTCATATCCATATTCTTTAATATCTTATAAAAGAAAAAGAAAAATGAAAATGTGACATAACATTCTTAATAAAAGAAAAGATAAAGCATTAAAAACAAGTATTACATAGTAGCTAGTACTACTGTTAAATTAAAGTAAGGGTATTCAATTTAAATTAATGTTAAGGTTTAGAATCCAACCAATTTAGATTTCACTTATTTGTAAATCAAAGTATTTTGCTAATTGTAATTTTGGTTTTAGATAAGTTATATGCTATCCCCGCATTATTCAAACATTTGTTACTATTAATTATATTTATTGTTCAAAATGGAAAATGTAAATGGTGATAATTTAAATTGATTGATTGGTGGTAATCACCTGAATATATTTTATATTTAAACTTTTTTTTTGTTGCTTTGAACATAAATACAATAAGAGTTGTATAATATTATTTAATTGAATTCAATATATTGTAGTAAATGTAATTATGATAATCATATTTTTTCAATTGTATTAATTTCTTAAGATATTTGTTTTATTATTATTATTATTTTGTTTTATTATTTTAAAGATTATATAAATAAAATGTTTTTTCATCATAATTGTAATATTTTTAGTATTCAAAATATAATTGGAACATATAAAGAATTTATATTAGAAAAATACTCGTCAAAATAATAAATCCAAATTCTAATACCATTATATAATATAATATAAATGTATACTTGGTATTATGAAAAATACAAGTTGCAACACTCTAAAAATAAACTTAAACTTGTCATATTAATGAAGTACACCAATACTAATCATAGTAATCAAAACATTAGTGAGCTTAATACATTTACCTTACCTATTTTTATAAACAATTTCGTTAATTACTTAGACAACGTCCACACAACATAAATCATATAAGTAAGTTAAGTAAGTGTTAATGGCGAAGGTTCAACACTAGCAAAATGTCTGGATGGGTAATATCCAACAACATCTCAGATTGTTTTAGCAAGTAGAGGTCTTTGCTTTTTCTGCAAAAGCTCTAAAAGATTTGATTCATCTAATGGATAATCAGATTTTTGTTTTAGTACATTTTTGAATGACTCTAAATAGTCTTTATCTTTTCAGTTTACTGTGTAATTTCTTTGAACATTGTCGTGATAAACTAGAGGCAATTAAACTAAAGAAACAATTTCAATTTTAGTCTGCATTTAACTCTTTAAGGTGGCCAATAGACCTGATTTCCTTCGGGCAGGTTGAGGCACCTTGATACTGATGTATTTTTTTGCAACTTGCTCTTATAATAGAAATGTTAAAATTATGTTAAACCGAGTGACCTTTATTTTTGGATGATGACCAACTTTCTTTGAAAATACAATTAAAAAAAATGTTTAAAATCTATCATGGAAAAAATTATAAATTATAAATTTTATTAAAATCCAGTGGATAGTCAAAAGCTGACAAACTTTTTTGATGGACCTTCCCATGGTATGCATAGGAGAAGAGCAACTCTTTCCCATAAACGATATTTGAAAAATAAAAATAATGTTATAGTATAAAGTAAAGTGGTTGGGGGAGATGTGCACACTTGATAACACGATTCAAGCGAAGGGATTGCAACGTACAACTATTTATGAATACGTTCTTAGGGATTGCAGACCTTACAAATGTATACAAATACATTTGTAGTACCCTTTAAATTATTATTGTGTATGGCTAAATCTGCACAGGTTCTACATATATAAAATTACTCCTACTTCCTACCCTTTAAATTATTATTGTGTATGGCTAAATCTGCACAGGTTCTACATATATAAAATTACTCCTACTTCCTATAACTATAGGCAATAAGAAATTAAAACCAACCATCAATAAAATCTAAAAAAAAATAAATAAACAAGAAAAAATTATCAAAATTTAACTATTGGAAAACTATATAAGTTTCCTGCTCATTGACAAATTAATGTGGCAGGTATAATAAATATATTTAAAAAGTAATTAATGTGGCAGGTATAATAAATATATTAAAAAAGTAATGTTAAATTAAGAAGTAGATTAATGTCTCTATTTTTCAAACATAGAAATCCTTAAAGCGATATGATACATTAGTAGGTTTTACGAAAAGGGTAAAAAAACAATTTCTTTGAATCTCAACACGTGTAGGAGAATACATTAAAGAAAAAGGTTGAGAGCCAATAATAGCATAGATATGGGAAACGGAAAGAAGGAAAGGGATATCATCTCGAGGAGATATAAACTGACTTTCAGACCAAAGTGATCCGGGAAATGTGGAAAATGCTTTATTCTCAGAAAGTGTTTTAAACTGTGACTAAATTTAAATTGATTTTTAAAATATAATTTTATTTTTATTAAATTAATTTAAATATAATATTATTTATAATAAATTAAATTATATTTGTTTATTGTTAAGTTATTTCGTGATGTGAAGGTTATTAGTTTAATTTTTTTTGAATAAAAATCTAATCATGTTAAAGAGAGTGAGAAACCATTTAAAAAAAATTAATTACAATAAATTATTACATGTATCTTTTAATTTTTTATTAGATTTATTATTAAATTTACAATTAAAAAAAAAATTACTTATGTTTATATATGTGTGTGTGTGTGTGGATTTTTGTGGAGGGCAAAATTGTGTGTTTGTGTACCCACTTGCTTGTTAGAATGATAAAGTATGCATTTGTGAACATAAAGCCGATCTCCAAATGGTGGCCTCCTTCTCAACACCCTTGCCAATGCCATATATACATATACCACCCAAGTTGACATCTTGTTTTCTCATAGAGATTACTATTACCATCTTTGCCTCTCCCTCCATCTTATTCCTTTTTCCTTTGAGCCTTATCATGATCAAAACTATTGTTGTTCCTCTCAATCAACTCATTCGAGTTAGTGAAACCTTGAGCTTGCTTGACTTAATGATAGACATAGGAGTCCTACTAAGAAGAAGGGAGTTAATCACTTGAATTAATGAAACCCCAAACCTTCTTGAATTAATCATGGTCAAGGGTTAAAGTGCATTTATTGTGGTGAAGTTGCACATTTATAATGCTCATCTCCACAACCCCAACTCTCATTAAACCCTACCTCATTAACAAGTGATGGAGGTTGAGATAAATATATTTTTGTAATATTCAACTCCCCATCCTTATATTCAATGTGGGAAAATGAAAATGTACATATTGTTGTAATAAATGTACCTCCACACCCTATTTGTATGAAAACTCCCACTTGGAAAATGCATTTGTGGCGTTCACCTCTTTAACCGTCACTCTCACAAACAAATGAAATTGTACATATTGTTGTAATAAATGTACCTCCACACCCCATTTCTATGAAAGCTCCCACTTCCGAAATGCATTTGTGGGGTAAAAAGTGAAAATGTGCATTTTTATAAAGTTATCTTACCTTTCTAAATGTAGAATGAGAATTGTATGTGTACAATTCTCATTCTACATTTAGAAAGGTAAGATAACTTTATAAAAATGCACATTTTCACTTTTTACCCCACAAATGCATTTGGGAAGTGGGAGCTTTCATAGAAATGGGGTGTGGAGGTACATTTATTACAACAATATGTACAATTTCATTTTCCCACTATTAGTGCAAGGATGGGGAGGTGAATATTACAAAAAATATATATATCTCAACCTCCAATACAATTCTCATTCTACATTTAGAAAAGTAAAATAACATTATAATAAGTAATGACCATTAAAATTAAATAAATGGCACTTTATCCTCATAAAAATAAAAAGAGAAAAAAATACTAATACCATATTAAACTTATTAACTTTTATTCTCATAAATAAATGATAAAACATAAAAATATACATTTCTATTAAAAACTATAAAAAAATATGTTCGTTACATAATCAAATACACCATATAAACACACCTTATTTTTATTATCCATCTAAATAAATACACCATAAAAACACACCTCATCCTCCTTTAGTCTAAAAAAATACACCACAAAAACATCTAAATAAATACACCATAAAAACACATCTCATCCTCCTTCTCATCTAAATAAATACATCACAAAAACATCTAAATAAATACACCATAAAAACACACTTCATACTCCTTCGCATCTGAATAAATACACCACAAAAACACACCTTTATTTTCCCTCTCACCTCAAGCACACTTTATCCTCCATCCACACCTAATCTAAATAAATACGCCATAAAAATAGTCATCCTCCTTCTCATCTAAATAAATACACCAAAAATACACAACTTATCCTCCAGGTCACCTCACACACACCTTATCCACCATAATAATAATAGCAAAAAAAATAATGAGCACCACCACATAAATTATTTCATCCATTATAAAACCTCCCTTCCTCTGACATGTAAGTGCAAACTACATCATGCATAAAAAGATTAACACATGCCATGTGGACCAATAAATACCACGTCATTTCTTACAGACAATCTAAGCATCTTCTAGTTTCTCAGTGCAAGATAGACAAACCAATCCAACTACCTATTTATGTCCACATGGATGTGGTGGCATTTGCCCAAAAAGTTGGATTGCTTGGAGAAGGTTCCATAATGAAACTAAAAAATAATATATATTTTTTAAAATATGTCCACATGGATGTGGTGGCATTTGCCCAAAAAGTTGGATGGCTTGGAGAAGGGTCCATAATGAAACTGAATGAAAAATAATATATATTTTTGTAAAACTAAAATGATGAGGTAACCTAAATTTCTATTAAAATTATACTGCCTAATTCATTGTGAAATTGAAGAATAAAATATATTTTACTTATTAAAACCAAAATGAGAACCACCAAAATTTTAACAAAATAATGGAACTCTGAAGTAGTAACCAACTACCTTCAACAACATATATGGCATATGTTTCAGGTTGTAAAATTACGTATCGGACGCGCCATTCAATGGGGTTTGAGCATTCAACGCGTTTGTTCAACTAACTTTTGTGATGTGATAAACCCCAGCTCGTCTCACATTCAAATTACAGACTTATCCAAAATTTTCTGATCTCATCGACCTGTCTCCTTATTATTTGAGTGAATCAGATTTTTCAAGATACTGAATAATTAATCAAGATTTTGAGAATTTATAAATCCTGGTCCTGAGAATCAGGCTGTCACCTATATCATTGTTTCATTCTCTCGTCGTTGAAGGTCCGGGAAGAGGAGATCTCAATTCTCCTCGAAACCTCGGAGAATCATTACGGTAAACTTCCAGACAGGCCCATAGGTCACAGGATCGATCCTGACACCCGATCTATTACTCCTCTTTGTCACGACAGCAATGAATGCAGTTGGGCAGCAATCCGGCACCCGATTGCATTTCTCGGCACCCAAATGAAATTTGTCCATACCCAAACAAATCTTGTCGACACCCAAATAATTTTTCACCAGCTCCAGATCGGTTCTCGTGTCCAAGAATGAGCGGTAGGTCCTGGGTTTGAGCACATCGAAGGCATTTCTTCGGTTTCTGAATATGCGGCTATGGGTAGTAGCGTCGTTGGGTCTGTGCTTGGCAGAGTTATTGATCAGCACTGTGACTCATGTGGTTTATGGGCTTTACATATTCAGCTCTGCTGTTGCGTTTGACATTGTTGAACTTCTGAACAATCATCACCTGAGAAAGCTGAGGATATGGGAGACGGTGGCGGACAGCTACAGTAAGCCGAATATTGTGGACTCTGATGGGAGCAGAGATATAGGAAACGGACCCTCTTTTGAGGGCTACGAAGTAGCTCCCATTGTGCTGGTTCATGGGATTTTTGGCTTCGGGAAAGGGGTGAGTTTCGATTCGGACTGAGGTGCAGTTTAGGGCCAACCTAATGAAAGCCTTTCAGGACCAAATAAGGTCTTTCGGACCTTAATTTCGAAGGACTGACCTTGAAAGGGACTAACCCTTTTGATTATTAGTATTTTACTAGATGGACCTTCTTTGTAGCACTTGTCATAAAGGATTTATCAGGGCCTTGTTGGATAGACCTTTTTTATATGACATTGGAACATGAGCTGGTTATATATTTGTGTTTCTTATTAATGGATGCTGTTGGTTGCAGAAACTGGGTGGCATGTCATACTGGGCAGGGGCTGAAAAGAAAGATGACCGTGTGCTTGTTCCTGATTTGGGTTCTCTGACAAGCGTTTATGATAGGTACGTGTTTGTTTCCTCATTCAAAGCTGCAACTCAAGGGGACTTGAATTTAATTGGTCTGCGGTGCCTTAAAGATTTACATTTTCCTTTTTCTTCTTTCCAAAGTTTGATGCATTCTGAGCTCACTTTTAAGGAACTTGACGTGATTCATTCTGATTCTGTTCACCATCTTATGTTATTTTGAGAACACGCGGGCTTTAGCTTTAAGCCCTTGCGTGTTATGATCCATTTGAGTCGTTTATTGATTTTGATTTTGAGTTGGTTAAGCTTGGCGTGTCAAATATATCTTCATGCTTATGAGGAATCCACATGCTCAGTCTGGGTTGGCAGGTTTGCACCACTGAAGCATGAATTTTCAAATATACATGGTCAATTTGCACAGTTTCGGTCATAGTGGTCTAGGTAACCCGGGACATTCTCTTGTCCAAAAGGATCCAAGAAGGTTGCTGGAAAGAGGAGATTAATATTTCTTTAGAGAAGGAGATCGATTACTAACCTTTCACGACCGTATTCACAAAAAAATCGCCATTCATGATATATCCTTGCAAGAAGCAAAAGATTGTATTTTGCAATATTTAGATGTTTTCACATTATTTGTTTTTGTTATGCAACAGCTGATTAGAATTTTGTTGGGTCAATCAAAACTTTGCTGGGTCGATTAGGTCTTTACTAGTTGCGGGGTTGATAAATGATAAACGTGGATTAGTCCATCTTTGCACACCCAACTATGGCTTGGGTAATATAGATTGGTTGCTTATAAATTTTCAATTATAACTTTATGTCTTCTTATGATTTTACTTACAGGTATCTGTGATCCAGGGGTTGGGTCATTCTCCAACTCACCTTGCTCAAAAGGATCCAACCAAGTAACCCAAAAGAGGGGGATGGGGGTGAATGGTAAAACCTAGTTAGTTTGCTTTTGCATGTTGAAGGATCCATTCTATACTCATGTTTGATTGATTGGGCACATTGAAAAATCTGCCAAAAAAGCCTTCCCGACATGGGCAACCTTGCCCATAGACATGCACTATTGATGATAAACAAAGTGGCATAGAGAACTTGATTGGATTTTATAGGCTTGGGTGCTTGGGCTACATGTGGAACCAGGGAGTTGGGCGTTCCACACTTGGGAGTTGTCACTGATGGTAAAGTTCCTTTAGGCACAAACATTCATGGAACACAATCATGGGATGCATTGACTGGGCACACATCCATTGGAGGCACTTGTTGAGTGCTTGACACTTAACGTGCAACACCATTGAACATTGGACAGTAGGCGAAGAAGTCATGAAGGGGGCAAGGCACCATTGGGCATAGTTGAAGTTGGCCATGTGGGCATCTGGGTCCAATTAGGCTTGGAGGGGCTTGCGAGTACAAGACACATGTATAAATAGTGAATGTCTCAATGGTGCTAAGACACCAATCAATCATTTGTTGATTATTAACCAAGAGTGTAAAGGATTATTAACCAAGAGTGTAAAGGAACTCTACAATTGTGTTTAAGTTCAAATAGGGAAAATTGCACTGGCTAAGTGGGAAGAAGAAGAAGAAAATGGATTGTGCAAGTATGTTTGGGAATATAACAGACTCATTGTACATCTGTAATAGAGTTGCAAGCAAGTAGGTTGCAACTCCCTTGTTGTATATCTGTAACATTCTTCTTATAATGATGTCAGGGCGTCTTCCTTGAGTGCCACTTATACATGTGTTTTAGTCTCTTTAGTTGGGATGAATGTTGTGTTCCTTGAAATGTGTTATGTTGGTTAAATATTGATTAATTGTCTAGGGATTGCTGGGATCAGGATGTTTTGAAGGCCATGGTTGGACATGTGCATAGTGTTGAACGAAATTGGTTGAGCAGGACTTAGTTGTATTTGGCATATTGTAGCTTAAGGCAAAGTTATGGGTAGATCATAAGTGAAGAGGTGTAGTCTAGTTGTAGTAGGCACAAGCTAACCAAGCCATTGCATCCTAGGCAAGGCAGTACCACACAACCCAGTTGCCAAAATAGTCTTGGAAGAAACTCAAGTTTGCAAAAGAAAATTCAGGCAGACTATAGGTCTATGACAGTTTGCCTTTGCATGTCATGAAGAGAGAGCAGGCCCTACATATGTGGGTGGCAGCTCATGTTGTAATGAACTTAGCGTATGGTATTATTTGGACTTGATGATGCTCCATCATTGTTTTTTGACTAGTGACTCTTTATTGGTCTTGACTCTTAATGTATTTTTTACTCGTGATTATATATTGGATTTTTGTCATTGTGCAGTTATCAATTTGAGTCCATTCTTTATTTGATGGCCCTGAAGATAACTTCATGTTCTTGTGTACTTTACTGATTTATGATCCAAATTCCAAGATATGTGAGGCTTTGTTTAATGCATTTAGGTTTTGTTTTGAGCTGATGTTTGGTTTACTGCTTTGTGGTTTGAGTTCTCTATTCTGTTTTCTGCCACAAATACCTAATTCATATGAGTTCAAAAACAGTTTTATTGATTTGTCCTGTTGGTCTGTTTGTAATTCTTTCTAGAATAAGTATGAGAAGTCATTTTTTAAAGTTCCTATATGCATTTTGGATTTCCCACAAGACACTATAAGCTAATTTGGCAGAAGAGAATTATGTGAGCTTCTGGAGTATTCCTATTTTTTCCAAAAAAATCATTGGGTTCTGTCCTAAGTCAGTGCTGCATTTGGGTTTAACCTTAAATTCATGTTCAATATGCCTTTGATCTCAGTTTAAGTTCATCCTTGAATCAATTCATTTGTTTTTATCTGAAGATTATATTAGGTATGATGGTATTTAGGTTCAGTCAAGTTGATATTCAAACTAAATTGGGTTTTTAGTGTTAAAATTTCAGGTCTGTTGAATGGATGACACTTCGTTCTATATGCTTCTATCTTCAATTTGTGCATTTGGCATCTGAGTTCCATAACAAACTATGGTGTGATAGAACCATATAATTCATTATTATTGGCACTAACTTTCAACTTTGTTTGGTTGTGTTTTTGCAGGGCTCGGGACCTTTTTTATTACTTAAAAGGTGGAACGGTAGATTATGGAGAAGAACACAGTGCTCAGTATGGCCATGCCCGCTTCGGCAAGACTTATGAGCAAGGTAAATGAATATAAGAGTTCATTATTCTAACTATGAAAGATCTTCCACAGTATCTCTTTGCTGAAACTAGAAGCATTCATTACTTTGTAATGAAATTTTACAGGCCATTATCCTGAATGGGATGAGAATCATCCGTTACACTTTGTTGGACACTCTGCTGGTGTTCAAGTGGTCAGGGTCCTGCAGCAAATGCTTGTTGAAAAGGTAATCCAAGTGCTTATTGATCGAAGCCTAAATTTACTATTCCATTGGTAGTATGCAGAAAAGTTGAAGAGTTTTTCTTTACTGATGCTAGAATTATCTTTATGCAGAAATTCCAGGGGCATGAGAACAGTTCTGAAAGTTGGGTGCTGAGTATTACATCCTTATCTGGTGCTCTCAATGGAACAACTCGTGTCTACCTGGATGGAATGCAGTAAGTCTCCCAGACATTGCTTTGCTTGTTTGTTTTATGAATTGGTTTGTAGGATACCTGTTTTTACATTGTAGTTGATTCCAAAATTATGTTTTGGTATTGTACCTGTATCTCTATTTCTACCTTTGTTTTCATGTTATCCATTTCAATACCTGTGCCTCAATATCCTTCTCTTTTTGGGCATTGTAGGCCAGAAGATGGAAAGACAATCAAGCCCATCTGTCTGTTGCAGCTGTGTCGTGTGGGAGTTATTATCTATGATTGGTTGGACATTGCTTGGCTGAAAAACTACTACAACTTTGGGTTTGATCACTTTAATATGACCTGGCAGAAGGTCGGGGTTTCTGGACTTATAGAAAGTCTTCTTGGAAATGTTGGACCTTTTGCTTCAGAAGATTGGATTCTTCCAGATTTAAGCCTACAGGTCTCCGTGGAACTCAATACAAAACTCCAGACTTTCCCAAATACCTACTATTTCAGGTGGCAACTGCTGCTATTTTAGCCCTTTGTGATAGAAATAAGTCTAAACATCAAAAGAAGATAGAGACGTTCAAAGCCTATTCTACTGATATACATTCAAGTCTGCCTATTCTTTCATTGGCAGCAATTATAATGTTACATAAAGTGCATATCATACGTATCAGTGGTTGCTGGAAAATATGAATTTTAAAATTCTTTGAATATTGATTTTTGAAATCACTTTTGCTTGAAACAGTTATGCTACCAGAAAGACACGAAAATTGTTTGGAGTCACCATACCTTCAGGTCCGTTTAGAATTCATCCTCTTCTATTTATAAGGACACTGCAGATGAGCCAATGGTGTTATCCTAACAATGTACCACTTCCTTACGAAGGTTACAAGTGAGTGATTGATTGCACATTCAACAAATGGATTTTTCTTCTGCTTTGCCGGTGCAAATTGCTTATGGTGTTACTTCTATTAATAATACATTTCTTACCAGTGATGAAGATTGGCAAGACAACGATGGAGCATTAAACACAATCTCAATGCTTTATCCCCGCTATCCTGTGCCCCATCCCCACTGCTGTTTAAGTCCAGAATTTAAGGATGGTCATACGTTACGACCAGGTGTTTGGTAAGACTAGCAAATAACTTGTGTCAATCTTTGACAATGACCTGTTTAGGAAATTTCTAATTTGTGAAATTGACAGGTACTATACAATTGTGGAAGCGGATCACATCCTCTTTATTATCAACCGAGAAAGAGCAGGGGTGCAGTTTGATATATTGTATGATAGCATTTTTCAAAGATGTCGAAAGCAGATGTCAAGAGCAATTAGTGCAGTTCCTTCTGTCAATCAGGGATTGGATTCTATATGCAGTAATGTGGAGAATTGTATGTGCCACTTATCGAGATTTGATCAAAGATAGTAGTGAAATCTGGTCATATTATATTTCAAAGAAGATAAAAAGTGATTTTTTAACAGCCTCCCTTATACAATGTAGGAGGCTGTTTAGTTCATTGAAATTTTAATTCATGAGGTGCGATTATTTGACCTTTTATGCCTGATTGCCCATGCTTTGATTCCTAACAAGAATACCAAGAAATAGACTGAAATATATACTTCTGAGATGTTCCTCAATTTCTCTCAATTGATACGAGTCTATCCCACATAAACAACCATAAAAGAAACAGTGAGATATTAGATCCCTCATTTCGAATTTCTGCATCTGCTCATGAAAGAAAGAGCCATTCCTAGTTTCTGGTGTCAACATATAATGGCTTTTTGTCGGAATAACACTCAGAAAGCAACAATAAAATTGATATGTCTTGAGAGAGCAGTTTTCTCTAAATCTCAGTCAAGGCTGTAAGTTTTAACAAAGATCATAAAGGCAATTGTTTTGCAAAGAGGCATGAGGTACTTATGACACCTGATAGTAATGTAACACTTGAAATGTTAATAAGGAACCAGTGAGGAAAACTGTGTTGTAAAACAGAAAACATCGACAGATGTAAACAACATGGTTACCAAATTAGTCTAAACTGAGCCAAACGTTTTGAAAATTCGGCTATAATATGGTTCGTCCAAATTATTTGGTTCCAAATTCCCAGTAATTCTGGTTCAGTGAGTCAGCAAGCACTGATAATATGACTGAGGTGTGGAGATTGTTAATCCATTTAATCCGTTTTATTAATAATTTTTTCCACGGGAGGGCCAAGATCATGTAATACCCTTAAATCTGTTTTCTATTTCATCTAATTTGGACGAGGGGCTTGAAATTATTAATAGTCCGTTTCCCGTTTCCCCCCCGGGTTGCAGGAATCCACGAATTCATAATTTCCACTGCTGTTAATCATGTATATAACACTGCATATTCCACGACTTGCGCTGCATACAATACACTAGCTACCACACCACACTTGCGGACAGATAATTAATGGACTCCTTTACTCATGTGAATGCCTCGATTTCAATACATAAATGAATAAACTTCTAAGTTTTTCGTGCTAGATTTTTGCCAGGTATAGTTTTGGTAACTTTGGCAAACAGACAATGTAATAAAACAGAGGCAACAAATGAATAAGAAAGAGAAGGGCATCCCCTCTTCTATTTAATACAATTCACCTACATTCCCTTTATAAAATGTTTATGCCTACGTCAGTTACTTTAAAGTCACTGTTCACATTCCTGAAATACCACTAAAACCAGATTTAACAATATTGGTACTTGTAAGTGTGCGCCAAACCGCAATCCCTCCCCCCGAAGAACATAATTCCCAAATCTTTATGTTCTAGCAGTGATTTAATCACTCATGCCTGGTATCAGTCCAACACATGATGCATTAATAACCACCCTCTATCCCCCTACCAAGAACACAATTTCCAAGTCTGTATGTACTAGCAGTGATTTAATCACTCATTTCTGATATCAGTCCAACACATGATGCATTAATCTTTGTCTTATACATGCACTGTGCAAACCAAGTCCCCTTGAAAGATATCTTCTTTGAGCATAGAACCTGGAAACCAATGCATGTGCAAGTCCACTGGCTACACTGGGATAGACATCCAACACCCATGCAATTCCACCTGCAATGTTCACAATCATCTTTTGAGTTGATAAAAGCATATCTAAGAAATACCTTTGCTGCATTCATCCACAACCATAGAAGAGTAACACAAACCTTGTTATGGGTCGCACATTTATGTAGGACTTACAGGCTAACTTGTATCCATTTACAAATTTTGTAAATCAGGGGTCTATTCATCACTTTATCCTCCCAGGATGAAATCGTTGGGGTTTCTCAGAAACAAAACTCATGGGGTTGATACCATGTTGTAAAACAGTAAACACAAAGATGTGTACACACTAGGTATGTAATAGAACATAGGCAACAGATAAGTAACAATGGAAACATGCATTAAACTAATTTTGAATATAGATATAGGAAGAATAACTGAGACAAGTATCATTAACAATAGAACCAGTTGTCCTTCCAACCGGGACAAAGAGTAGAACAATTAACTAAGGACATCCTGTCTCATCCAATCTTTTCATGTAATACAATGCAGCCACCTTACCTTTTTTCAACTTCTATACATCTACGAGGGACATTGAAGACACTTCACATTCCTAAGATGTAACGACTGCATGTTCCTAAAAACAAATTTTATACAACTACGCTTTTCAACAAATTGATACAATTTTGGGAAGTTACAATGGCAACCCAATATATGAACTTTTCCAATTTAAAAGGTGGTTCACGTTATATGCTATGATAATATTCATATTTGGCTAAGTGCAGTTTTCTTTCAGATAATGTGTATAAGCATCTGTAAGCCTAATATGCTAATAGTATGCGATGGTGTTAATATCAAGTCGCTTGGATGAAAACACTGCAAAACAAGGTTAGCAGGCTTCATATTTATACAAGGTGAGATGACGTTGCCAGATTGTTTAAAAAGGATTCAAACAGTTTTCATCTTACAGTTGGTTTAGATAAGACTGTATTGCCTTTTTACCTACAGTCTGAATTTTTAAAAACCTTTGCTGATATATTTTACACATTTGACTGAAATGTCGTCCAAACAATACTTTCTGAAAAGGGAGAAGGGGAGATTTATAGTTCTATAAGATATTCCAAAACAACAAAAGAAGGATAGAAGCATTTACAAGATGAGAATAATGTGGATTTACAGCTTATATTGATTAATTTTCATCTTAAAAACATTGCACTTTTATTTACATTCTTTCTAAGTGACTGGTGTGGATATCCAAAGCTAGGGTGAAAATGTAAATGCTTAATATACATTGAATTATGTTTAAACCTTTAGATTCCCTGACAGAGTACTAAAGTTGAGTAGTAAGGTGAGTGCCTCATAAGTATAGAATTACAATTTGAGCTTTGGGATTGACAATTACAATACTAATCAAGAAATGTTAGTAAAAGTAAATGATGGTATCCCAAATATAATGTTCTTTTACATTTAAAAGCATTATGAAATGAGAACTTCAGAGGATTGTTTTGTTTAGACAAATGTCTCAGTCACATAGGCAATCAGCACAAATATGACTTAAGGTTTGAGTGAGAGTGAATTAGAATATTGCAAATAAATAAAGGGACTGTCTGGCAGCTGCATAAGGATCAACAAAAATGTGGTCATGCCTTCTTGAGCTGTTGTGAACTTTGAAGTATTTAAATGAGATTGGATTGTAACATAATCTTGTTATATTTAATGGTGAAGATATACAGCTCAGGGTTGGTGACAGGGAAACAAAGCACAACATATTAGCATCGAAGATGGATAAAATGAGTCCCCACACACCGAGGATGGGAATAAGACTGTTTGCCATTTCTACTTGTTGGATAGTTCTTTTGAAAAAAGTGGGTGAAAATGTGTTTTACTTTAGAGAAGGTTGCCACATTAGATAGAAAATTGTTAGTGGAACGAGTTCATTAAGAGAACGCGATTGCAAATGAGAAATAAAGAGGGAAACACGCAAAAACTAAAATCTTCAACAAACAAGACATGGGAAAGCAAATATACTATTATATTACCAAGGAAGAAGGATTGGGCCTTGAGATACACATGAGAAGAATGCTTAAGCTAGTTGTGTTGAAGAATATAACTAGATTCGGTCTTCATAATGTACTCGAGTCAAAATGAAATATATTTGTCAAAAAAAAGCAAAAGAAACTTTATTATTTTTTAATCGACTTGTTAAAGCATGAGTTTCATGCTTGGGTCAATTGTTATACATCAGTCTCCATTGTAGGCTCTAGATTGTTGACAAAGTCAATTATTGTTTGGTCAAAGACTTCTCCATCAAGTCAGCCTTTTCATCAAAGTCCCCATCAAGTGAGCTTCCCTCAAAGAACACATGTAGGCCTAATGTAGGGACACATCTCTTCAAGAAGTAATGTTGGCCTAATTCAAAAGGAAACTATATATATAAGCATAAGGTCTTCGCATCAATATTACCATAGGAGCTCGGGTTAGTTGCAGAGATTAACTTGCAAGATAGGTTCGAAAATCATAAAGATACATTTCGGTGCTATTACGGTGACTACAATTTTAGTGCTATGAATACATTTCGGTGCTATTATAGTGACCACATTTCGGTGCTATTACGGTGACTACAATTTTAGTGCTATGAATACATTTCGGTGCTATTATAGTGACCACATTTCGGTGCTTTACAATGACCACAATTCGGTGCTATTACAATGAACAAATTTTGGTGCTATCTTAGTGAGTAAACTCGGTGCTATCACACTGAATATGGTTGGTTGCTATCATAGTGAAGAAGTTCAGTGATCAGTGCTATCATAGAGATACAAGTTCAGTGCCATTGCAAGGACCAAAGTGTGAAGAAGGTTGACTGCTACAAGAGCTAAGAATGATTAGATTGCCATAGAACTAAAGTATGACTTGACAAGGTTGACTTGATGGATGGAGGTAGTCTTGAGTCTAAGTTGTGAGGGGTCTTGGTCGTCTCATCTTATTACGAATCTATTGAAGGAAGAATCTTGACTAGGTTTTCCCCAAGAGTGGGTTTTTTCCCTTGGTGCTTACCTACATTTTGTGTTCTCTTCTATTTGTTGCTTGGCATTAGTCTCGATGATAAGAAAAGATAATTCGAAAGAACAAATAATAATAATAAAAACATCACAAGATAATGTCATAATAAGAGAAATCATTTAACTACCATGCTTTGGATTTCTCAACAAGCTAAACTCTCATGTTCCTTGGAAGGATTATTTTGCTCTCAAATGGCTCTTTCTCGCTCGCACATGAAGAAGTGGATTTGTCTCTTCAACGAGAAGAAACCAAAGCAAGCATGGTGGTATAGATTGCCAAGATGAATTCACAAGCCAAACGATCTTGTTGTTCATGTTGATATAATAACAATACTCAAAATCATATTTTTTCAATTACTTCTTCAAAGCTCCTATTTATAGGATGTTTTCTTGCTCAATTAAAACAAGGTGTGAATAGTCCAAGTTTGAATTGTAGTCTTTTATGCTTGAGAATAAATGGAACAACCAAAGCATTGGTCTTGAATGGTGGTGGAGCTCAAGGTCAATCTATACCTCAATATTAGAGTGCCTTTGGAGGCTTGTTTTTCTTTACCACACCAAAGTTGGTTGAGAGGTTGCATTGGACAAACTTGCACAACTATCAAAGGAATAGTTGTGTGGATCAAACAAAACTCAAATAGTGAAGTCGCATAACTTAAGAAAAAATCACTTCATATATTTTTTGAGTAATTTTGAGGTGTCCATGAATGCCACAAAGTAGTAGTGATGACCATGTTGCGGATGTATTTGATCATCACTTGTATAGATCAAGGAACAATTGTTAGGTGATAACTATTTCCCCCTAATTTATGAGGTTAAGAGCTGCCATATTCTTGAAATGCATCACTCTTTTCAGTGTCACATGCTTGCTCCCAGACATATTGTAGAGAAAGAGAGGGGAAAGAATGTCTTGTAGAGGAGTGAGGAGAACCCACTTGCACACAAACAAAACATTCCTAGACATATGATTGCTTAATACAAACGAGGTGGGCATGTCCCATGCTCGTGAAATTACCAAAATTAGATTAGATTACAATGGAAAACAATATGTAAAGGGCTCTTGTCTGAGGATGAAAAGTGTACCAAGACCAACCTAGATCGATCTTAACTTCAGATCTATCAAGCGCTGAGAGGGATCAAATCTCTCGAGGTGCAAACCTCTTTTTTGAGTGCAAAACTTGAGGAAAGGTTAGCACTTCAAGAGATTTGATACCTCTCGGCGCTTGATAGATCTAGAGTTAAGATGGATCTAGACTGGTTTCAGTCGTGTGCAGCCAAGGAAAATCTATTAAACATGTGATTAATTTTATCAATAATATGTAAATACATCTAATATTAATATAACCATTTTAAATATGCTAAATATGTTTGAGATTAATCTGGTCATTTTAATTTTAAATTTGCTTAGTTACCTCAGTTTGTTGTGATGATAAATATTGTAAAATAACTTTAATGATGAAAAATAATGAAATAAAAGTTTTGAATGCAAAGTGACAATGTAATATTGTTGAATGATAGAGAATGTGAATAATAAGAATGTAGTCAATTACAAATAGTCTTCATTGTTGTCAATTTCAAACTATTTTCTTCTACTATTTTTATTGCCACCCTTGTTAGTTTTGTCATCTTTTCATATCGATTATATGAAAAGGACAATTAAAATCGTAAACCATTTAAATATTTAGCTCGAGTTGTTGTAGTAAACATCATACTTTGTCTCTCTTGCTCTCCAATATTAATAGGTTTAATTACTATAACACAAAAATCAATGTACATTGTCAATAATTTTTTGTGCTTACACTTAAATCAATGCACACTATTAATCCAATGACTTTAAAACTAATGTACCATAATACATCCAATTACATCAAATCAGAAATCAACATATACACTGAAATCAATGCATCTAATGGAAAAAATAAAATAATATTAGAAAACAACATCTACAGTGAAATCAATGCATCTAATGCAAGTAATCAAATAAGATTATAAATAAATATCTACATTCAAATCAATACATATAGTGCAAGTAAGCAAATAGGATTAGAAACCAACATCTACATTGAAATCAATGCATCTAGTGCAAGCAATCAAATAGGATTAAAAATCATCTACATTGAAATCAATGCATCTAGTGCAAGCAAACAAATATAATTAGAAATCAACATCTACATTGAAATTAATGCATCTAGTGCAAACAATCAAATAGGATTAGAAATCACCATGTACACTAAAATCAATGCATTTAGTGCAAGCAATCAAATAGGATTAGAAATCATCTACATTGAAATCAATGCATCTAGTGCAAATAATCAAATGTCATTAGAAATCAACATATACACTTAAATCAATGCATCTAGTGCAAGCAATCAAATAGGATTAGAAATCACCATCTACACTGAAATCAAAGCATTTAGTGCAAGAAATCTTCTTCCCTCTCTCCCCCCTCCATCTATATCTATATCTCCCTCCATCTCTCCTTCTTTGTCTCTTTATCTCACCCTTGTAAACACAAACACTTTCTCACTCCATATCTATCAATCTCTCTGTCCCTCCCTCCATCCCTGTCTCCATCTATCTTTTATTTCTTTTTACCTTCTATCTATATTTCTATCTCCCCCCGTCTCTCTATATCAACTCCAAAACGTACACTCTCTTTCTCCAATCTATCTATCACTACATCCTCCTCCTCTCTCTCCCCCCGCTTCTATCTCTCTTCCCTCCCGTTGTCCTCTCTCCCTCTCTCTCCATCTTCCTTATCACTCTCTCTCTCTCTCTCTCTCCACCTTTCTCTCTCTATGTCTTTCTTCTTGCCTCCCTCTCTCCCCCCTTCCATCTCCATCTCTCTTTCCCTACCTCTCTCCACTCTTTCAAATCCTAGCTCACTTCCTTTCTCTCCCACCTCTCTCTCTCTCTCTTCACCTTCCAAATTTGTTACTATATGCCTCTCTCTCTCCTTCTTTCCCCTCTTCTCTCCTTCTTTGTCTCTTAATCTCACCCCAAACATACACACACTCTCTCTCTCTCCCTCCCTTGTCACTCCCTCTGTCTGTCCACTTCTCACTCTCTATGTCTCTCTTCTTCCCTCCCTCTCTCCCCTTCCAAATCCATCTCTCTATCCCTCCCTCTCTCCTCCTCTCTCTCAAGTCCTCTCACTTGTCCTTCCTCTCTCTCCCTTTCTCTCCTACCTCCCTCTCTCTTTCCCCATCACACACACACTCTCTTTCTTTTCCCTTTAATCCTCTCTCTTCCCCCATCACTCTATCTCTCTCTCCAACTATGTTACTGTATCAATCTCTTTCTCCTTCTCTCTCCCTTGTCTCCATCTCTCCTTCTATATCTCATCCCTAAACATACACTCTATCTCTCCATCTATCCCTTGTCACTCCCTCTCTCTCCACTTCTCACTCTCTATATATTTATTCTTCCTTCCCTCTCCCCCAACAACTCCATCTGTCTATCCCTCCATCTCTCCTCCTTCCTCTCTCTCCATTTCTCCCCTACCTCCCTCTCTCCCCCCCCTTCTTTGTCTCTCCTTCTCTCTACCCTCCAATCCTCTTCCTCCCTCTCTCCCACCTCCATATTTATGTCTCCCTCTCCCTCTCTTACCCTCCTCTACCCCTCTCACTCCTCTCCTTCTCTTACCCTTCTCTACCTCTCTCACTCCTCTCCCTCTCTCTCTTCATTCCTCCTCTCCCTTCTCCTTCAATTTATTTCCATCTCTCCCTTGTCACTCTCCCTATTTCTCCACCTCTATCATATGTCTTTGTTCTCCCCTCCCATATATATCTAGAGTTAATATATATATCATGATATATTAATATGTAACAAATTTAATATTGTATTAATCAAAGTTATTAAATTTAATAATCTTAACATTATAATATATTAATATGAATATTATATTTAATAATAATAATATTTTAGTATTTTTTTTTTAAACTGAAACTGTTATTTTATTGAAAGAGAACAGGTTGGGCATAGCCTAACAACCAGTACAATTTTCAGAAATTACATTTGCTTTCTTTCTGCTTAAGGTATGTTTGCTGCGGTCGATGTATCTGCATTGATGCTAATCATCCCATCCTGTAAAGAGCAGCCGATGTTCGCCAAGCTGTCAGCTTCCTTGTTTAAGCCTCTGAGAATGTGGAAAGCCTGAACTGAAGAGAAATCTTTCAGAATTCTGTTTATTCTTGAGAGTTGCTTGTTGAGCACTGGGTCCTTGAGTCTTGTCTTGTTAACTAGCGTTTTTATCAGCAATTCTGAATCTCCAAAAATTAGAATTTCGTCTGGATTTCCTTTTCTTGCCATTTGACAGGCTTTCAGGAGGCTGAGGATTTCAGCATGGTTATTGGTTTTTGTACCAAGGCCCCAACTGAAGACATCTTTGCTCCCATTCTGGGAAAAGATCGCCCCACCAGCACCTGCCTTCCCTAGATTGCCTTTTGAGGCTCCATCGAAAAAAATGGAGCACTTGCCCTGAGATTTCCACCACTGCTGGACGCTGTCCTCTGTTTCTCTAATTTGCCATTTTCTTGTGTGCATAGGGCGGTTGAATGCAGGAGGCCTGGGGTTTCCTGTGTATCCATCCAACCAAACCCTTTCATCGGTGCGTAGGGAGTTGTCGTCTTTGGCTGAGGAATGGTGTAGAGTTTCCAAGAGGAGTTTCTTTGCCTGGTCTGCCACTTCTGCTGCAGGAAAATCTGTATTGTTGAAAATTATTTCGTTCCTTGGTAACCAAATCTTCCAACAAACGTACTTTGGAGCTGCAGTCCAGACCTTTTGCCAAATTGACTTGCTGGCAATGCTGAAGGGGTATCTGTCATTCCAAGAGGAGAACATGTTGCTGATTGTACTTTGGGATGGGGGGCAGACATTCAAACCTGCGAGGAATAAAGACCATACATCCTTTGCAAAATCGCAGGCTAAGAACAGATGAGATGCAGATTCCAAATCTTTTTTGCAAAGGACGCATCTATGCGGTCCGACTATGTTCCTCTTGCACAAATTATCTCCAGTTAAGATTTTGTTGTGAAACAGGGTCCAAAAGAAGAAATTGATTTTGGGAATGCCAAAGCAGTCCCAAATCTTTTTCCACACAGCTGCTGGGTGTGGTGAATCTTTTTGACTCTGCAGCTGATAATAACCATGACTGACTGTGTACACTCCTGTCCGACCCCAGCCCCAAACATCTTCATCTTCAGTGTGTACCGGGGCGAAATCAGAGATTGCAGCTTGAAGAGTGTCAAGCTGAGTGTTTAAATGTTCAGGAATTCTAGGGAAAGACCAGCATTGCCAATTCCCTTTTCTGTCCCAGTTGGAGATGTCTTCAATTTTCCGTATGCCTTTAGACTGTAACCAGACTCTTACCTCTTTAATTCCTTGATTTTCTGCAAGAGGGCGATGCCCCATAACGTTGTCTGTCCATAATTTTGTTTTTTTCCCATTGCCAGGGATACGGTATAAGTGGGATCTGAAGAATTCGATTGCTTTATAACACAATTTCCATACCTGAGTGCCTTTTGGAGTTTTCCCTGTCTTGAAGGATTTAATAGGCTGGTTTTTGAGGTATTTCAGGTTAAAGATCTGGCTTACTGGGTGAGAAGGATCTGCGTGTAATTGCCATAATAATTTACAGCCTAGAGCTATGTTTGCATGAGCATGGTCTCGAATTTGAAGACCTCCCTCTGCCATAGGAAGTTTCACCGTTTCCCAGTTTATTAAGTGAAACCTGTTGGAGTTTCCTCTCCCGCCCTTCCACAAGAAGTTACGCATGAGTCTGGTAATTTGGTCAGAGATAAGCTTTGGAGCTAGCATGAGGGACGCTTGATAAGTGGGCAGGGCAGAAAGCACTGATTTGATGAGCGTTAATTTGCCCCCTGAGGATAGCCAGAAGCCTCCCCACGCTGTGATCTTCCTCTTAAACTTCGAAATAACATTTTCCCACAGATGATTTCTGTTGGAGCCAAGCGTGATAGGAAGCCCCAGATAATTAATTTTTTCCCAGTCTGAGTGACCTGCGTACCCTAGCTCATTTGCAATTGTCTCAATTTGATGCTGCGCTGTGTTCCACCCATACACTGCGCTTTTTCGTTCACTCACCAAAGCTCCGGAGATGCTGCAGTATTTCTGGAGTATAGCTCTGAAGGATTTTGCAATTCGTGGCGATGCCCCTCCGAGCATTAAAGAGTCGTCTGCGAACAGAGCGTGGTTCATTGGTTCATAGCCTTTCACGATTCTGATCCCTGGAAGGCTGCCCTGTAGTTTTTCCAGATTTAGTTTCCTACTCAAAGAGTCTGCCATCAGAATGTAGAGGAAGGGTGAGAGGGGGCAACCCTGTCTCAAACCCCTGGTGGCTAAGAAGAAGGAAGCTAGACGACCGTTAATCATGGGCGCCAACCAAATCCCTTCCAGGCATGCTTTGATAAGATTAATGAATGTCTGACTGAACCCAAATGATAAAAGGACCCTATACAAGAATGAACGATTGACTCTGTCAAAAGCATTGCACATATCAAGTTTTATGAGCATACCTTGTTCATTGCATGAGTGACTGGACTGAAGGGCTTCCTGAACTTGTATGACGTTATCCAGTATGTGCCGACCTTGAACAAATCCCCCTTGGGCAGGGGAGATTAATTTTTGCAGGAGAGGTTTAATTCTGTTCGCCAACAGCTTTGCCACGATCTTGTAGGATGAGTTGCACAGAGAGATTGGCCTGTACCTTTCAAAAGAGCTTGGGCTTGCCTCCTTTGGAATAAGAGCGAGGAAGGTGGAGTTTATACCTCCTCCTATTTTAGCCTTCCTCATGAACCCGTGAACCATTCTCAGGAGATCAGATTTAATAAGGTCCCAGCATTTTCTATAAAAATGTATTGAAAAACCATCGGGCCCGGGAGCTTTGTCCGGCTCCATGGACCAAACAATGTCTGCAATCTCTTCTTCTGTGACATGGCTTATTAGAGTGTTGTTGTCTTCTGCGCTGATCAGATTTGGAATGTTTGTGAGGAATTCGGCTATATCTTCCTCACTCCCATCCTTTTCTGCACTAAGGAGGTTATGAAAGTGATTCACCGCTGCATCCTTGATTTGCTCATGTCCTTTGCAGACCTGGCCACTAGTTGTGATGATTTCTGCAATGTGGTTTCGCGAAAGGCGCGCCCTGTATTGCCTGTGAAAATAATTGGTGTTCCTATCTCCAGCTTTGAGCCACAAGCTGCGAGATTTGATACGCCAATACTCTTCCTCATTTCTGAATGCTTTATATGTTTTCGTTTGGGCAGTTTTTTCGTTGTCTAGATCCCTGGGTAAGATGACTTTCTCTTCCAATCCCACTTGAAGATCTTCCAGCTGATTGACTGCTTCTTTTCGCTGACTAGTGGGAGTGTTGATGTCTTGTTTTATCCAGTCTTTTAATGCCTTTTTAGTGTTTTTCATTTTTTGTTCCCAAACATAGCTTGGTGAGCCATAAACCTCAATTCTCCAAGCTGTTTCGACAATTTCATAGAACCCTTCTCTTTCTGCCCAAAGAGGGCTGAAGCGAAAAGGGAGAGGGCCGAGATCTTCTTCTTCCTTAAGGCATAAAAGTATTGGCTTGTGATCTGAGGTAAGCTTAGGAAGAATCTTGGAAAAAACAATTCTTCTGTCCATCATAATTGAGCTGCTGGTGAGGAATCTGTCCAACCTTGCTGAGATGTGATGCTCACCTGTTCTGTTGTTAGACCAGGTGTATTCTCCTTTCACTGGTTTAAAATCTACTAAGTCCCATTGCTGAATGAGGTTCTCCACTGTGTTGAGGAAGGGGTCTCTCAAAGAGGTCCCTCCTCTCTTTTCTTTGGGATCTAAAATTATATTCAAATCTCCACCAATGACTATATTCATCGGGGTGAGGAGTTCCATATAGTCCGAAAGTGTATTCCAACAAACTTTCTTCTCCTCGTAGTGCACCGGAACATACAAGTTGAACAAGGCTATCTTCATATTGCTAGCTGTTTGGCGTAGTTCTGTGAATATCCAGTGTTGAGTTACAAAGGAGCTTTCTAAGGTGAAGGAGCTCTTGGACCAGAATGTGCCAATACCTCCCGCCGTGCCTCTTGCACTGACTACCTTTCCTGAGTCAAATTTCCATCTTGTACTGCTGGTGTTTAGAAGGATTTCCCCTTCTATTTTTGTCTCCTGGAGCATGAGTATGTCTGTGGATTCCATCTTCAATAAATCCCTGATGGCCTCTGCTTTTGTGGGATTCCCCAGACCCCTGCAGTTCCAAGAGACTAGCTGCATCATTTATAACATGTTGGGGTAGGTCCACCTCCCTTAGGAGCTCTTGGCCTGGTGTTCCTTCCGAGGGTCATTTCTATGGTAGCTTGACTGCCCAGAGTTTTTTGTCTTTCTGATTCTTCTTCCCTGGTTTCTCTGTTTGATTTCCTTCCAGCTCGCTTTGAAGTTCTTTCTAAGATCTCTTCATCCGAAGAGCCCTCATTTTCTACAAGCTTCTTCTTTTGTTTGATTATATCAGCATAAGAAGGGGATGAATTATTGTTGGGATTCAAGATAGGAGAAGTACCTGGGTCTGAGGGTTCGATGATGTTCTGATGGGGAAGGTCTTCCCGGACTGCATCTGGAGGATCTGATGGTGGAGTGAGAGATTCAAAAGGGTTTTTGTCCTCTTCTATGCTGATAGTTTCCTTGCTTCCAACGATTTGAGTGCTTTCATTTTCTTGCCCTGATTTGCTCCCTGTCTCTTTTCCTTTGTTTTTATTGTTCTGCCTACTGTTTGCCGGTTTCTTTACCTGTTTCCATTGTTCTCCTTTTTCCTTCTCTACAGTTTCCTCATTTTTTTTCTTGCAATATCTTGCGAAATGCCCGTATTCATGGCAGTGTCGACATTTAAAAGGCAGCTGCTCATAGTCGAGCTCTTGGATATGAGTCCAATCTGCCACTGAGAGATTGATTGCTTCAGGTAAACCGACCTCCAGATCAACCTCAACACAGATACGGGCACAGGAGTATTGATCCTTCCTCGGCGCCTGATCAATGTATCGTCCAAGAGTATTGCCAATGGATTGCAGCGAACTCTGGCTCCAGCAGTGAAGAGGGAGGTGGGGGAGGCGCACCCAGACTGGAACCGCCGTGGGAACGTCTTGAGCAGGATCGAAGTCGGGTGTCCATTTGTTCAGGTAGAGTCCTTGGGGGCCCATGAAGTATGGCCCGTTTCTGAAGATCAGACTTCTATCTTCGATGTTTTCAAACACAAACACAAAGAAACCTTTGCCTACAAAGTGACTCTTTATTCCTTCTTTGACCAACGGTGTCCAGTTTCGCTTTGTCCATTCCTCTACTGATTTCGGGGATGGCCATAACCCTGTGCACTGGCCAATGAGACCTCTTTCGGCGAGATTCAACGCTGTTCTGCATGTTTCGTCCACATGCAGAGCCACCGTGGGGATGCTTCCTAGTTTTTTGACAAATTTGGACAGAGAACCATTTGACCTTTTCCCTGAGGCAGCGATCAAAGTTTTGAATGCCTCCAGATCAGGATGAATCGGAGGGGATGCAGCCGAGCCCCCGCCAGGGTCCATGAGAAACTCACGGAGAGGGAGGAGCCGGACAACGCTGTTAGATCAACAGCAGAAGGTCCATGCGAATGCGCGTGGGAAGAGAGTGTTGGAAAAAAGGAACCGGGCAGGAGACCAGGCCCGAGCGCCGCGCCTGAGAGCCGAAACAAGCCCTAGCCAGAGCTTGGAGCTGGAGCGCGCGAGATCAAAATGCATAATATTTTAGTATTAATATTAATTGTGTGTAGAATTCTTTTTTGTTTGAATGGAGGTTGGCCTATAGGCTTGGTATATAATTAGATGTTGATTTCTAATCCAATTTGATATATTTTATTTATTTACCTTACCTCTTTATACCTCTTTTATATTTATTTATTTACAATACCTCTTTTATAATTATGGTATTTGGCCCATGGTATTTGGCACATAGGCTTCACCTAAATAAAACCTTTTTTTTGAGTTTTTGTAAATATAAAGAGGTTTATGGAGTAAATATAAAAAAATGTTTTATTTATTTACCATACCTCTAGTTTATTTATATTTTTATGATATTATAGATAGAGAATATGTATAGTAGAAATTTGCATTGCCCTTAACAATAAATTATTGCTTTGATGAGAGTTCCATGGAACCTAAGATAAACACCCATGATGAGTGCATGGACTTGAGGTAATTGATGCCTTGTTAAGCTCAAGGATTTTCAACTGGAACTAAAAGCTGCATTTGTCACTAGGTAATACATGTTCAAATGTGTAGAGTGTGCTAATGTTAAACATTTGGGAGGCTAATGAAATCAACGAGCACTGATGCCTCTCTCTCTGAGATACTGATGCGGATCTTCAACTGGTACTAAAAGCTTCATATGTCACTAGGTAATACATGTTCAAATGTGTAGAGTGTGTGTAGAGTGTGCTAATGTCGAACATTTGGAAGGCTAATGAAATCAATGAGCAATGATGCCTCTCTCTCTCTAAGAAACTGATGCAGATCTTCAACTGGAACTAAAAGCTACATCTATCACTAGGTAATACATGTTCAAATGTGTAGAGCGTGTGTAGAGTGTGCTAATGTTGAACATTTGGGAGGCTAATGAAATCAACGGGCAATGATGCCTCTCTCTCTCTAAGATATTGATGCAGATCTTCAACTGGAACTAAACGCTGCATCTGTCACTAGGTAATACATGTTCAAATGTGTAGAGTGTGTGTAGAGTGTGCTAATGTCGAACATTTGGGAGGCTAATGAAATCAATGAGAAATGATGCCTCTCTCTCTGTTAGATACCTTGACATTCTTGGTAAAATGTGAGTTGATATTGACAGGAATAAAGATGCAACCACAAAGGATGAAATGTCGCTTGAAATTAAGTGAAGATGAACTAAATATCAAACTTGAATGGGGGGTAGAATTTGATAATTATGGACAAGGTCAAAAGGGGTCAGTGAAGATAATTTTCAAGTCTTCCCTTCGTCTGACATTGATTAGTAGTCAAAATTAATTAGACATAAGATGATTTGAGGTGAGGGTGATTGTTTGTCAAATTAGAATTGTGCTGCATTAAATGCAAATGGATAGGTAGTTAGAGAGGCAACACTAGGGATCACAATGGTGGTTACTAGAATACATGAGATTTTGCAAACAAATAGGATTATGCAGGCATATGTGACTTAGTATGAATGCTCCAACCAAGAGCAACTAGGATTGTTACCGGGTGAAAAGAAATACTATCGTGTGATGACATGAGTGTAATTGCTTTCCCCTTCGTGCAATTACCAATAAATGAAAGAATGCAAAAAATTGAGTTAAATGTACAAAGATGGAGATGGATGCCCTAGTTTTATGATCTGATGGCTAGGCCATAGTAGGCGAGAGTAGTAAGAGTAAGTGTGGGGGAGGGAAGGGGGCCCTTGGCTAGGTCTCCTTGGAGGTAGGAGAATGAGAATGCGGATGACCTATTTATCTTGGGGGAGAGGAGAGGCCAATGAAAATGCAAGAACACCATTCAACATAACCAACCATAAAAAAATGTGAATGATCAAGACTATGAGGAGATGAACCAAATGTGAGGTTCATTCTCTGAGATGTGTACTAGTCAGACTCTTGTCCTATGGACAAAAATAACATAGGTGTAAATGTGCAAGGAGAGCTAAAACTTGGGTAGACCATGGGGGCGGAATACCACTAGTTAGCAACACAATGCCTATGGAATTGGACGAAGTTGGATGCATAGCAGGGAAAACAAAATCGCTAAAGGCATATTGAGTGAGGACTATACTGGTTAATGAGCTTAGAAGGAGTGTTCAACATGCCTATTTGAAGAAGTATATACCTAAAAGAGCAGGTTGAATGACCTTACCATGTGCATTTTAGAAACAGAGGTCTACCGGTTGATATCTCCACATATAAAACTGAATACGTAGAATGAAAGCATTGATGAAAAAAACCAAATGGTATTAAAAAAAATGAAAAAATAAAGCTAATGAACTTGCATACCTGGTTGTGAAACTGTTGTGAGACAAGGGGTTTCCGGATGAAATTTTGGGGAAAATTAATGGATCATACCTCTCAAGAGGGGTAATGCCGTGATCCCAATTGTACAAATAGTTTTGAAAACGTATTTCCGGAGCTTTTACACGTGGTTGAGACACTGCGAGACTATGCCATATAAAATAGTGTGGGGGTGATGCCATGAGGCAGTGGCACAAGTGGTTTTGGTGATGTGGGGGTTATGCCATGAAGCAGTGGCACAAATGGTTTTGAAAACGTATTCTCTGAAATATTGCACGTGCTTGAGACACTTTATTGACTAGGGCATATAAAACTCTGTGTGGTCACTGGTCAAAATGCCATCTCATTTACACGCTATTGGATTGGATGTGCATCTGTGCCCAATTTTCAATTTTGCCAGAGCCAGGAAAGGGGCCTTGGCTCCACCTTGTCGTTTATGCTTTCATTTTATAGAATAGGGGAAAAACTCGGGGGTTGTATTGACGCTTTTTGAAGGGTTTTGCACAGTTTCCGGGAGTGACCATGGAATACCCACGTAGGCTTGTGCGGGTAATACATGGACAGTCATGGCAATGGTGCGGTTGCCCATTTCACTGTTGTGGGACACTTTGTGCAGTTGTTCGCTGGACGGCCATGCAAAAGTCGCGATTGTTTGAAGGATAGCCTCGAGGGTGTTTTGCACGACTATCGATTGGAGAGCTATTGGTTGGTGGATAGTCACACGAATGATGCGCATAACTGCCTGCAAAACAGACACGTTTGTTCAGTTGCCCTAAAAGACTTGCTTGCTTGCTGCAAACAGTGGTGCAAATCACATGACTAGAGGAGGTCGAGTCGAAGTAGAGAAAGGGATGGACATTGACTTGAACTTTGATATTCTACAAGTTGAAGTTCATGGGCATCTAGTAGGGCGGCTTGAATTGATCTACTGTTGTCTTCTCAAGTACTTTGAGTGACCCTTACTGCGCTCAAGAGTAGCTAGCCCATTTAATTGAAGCGTTGTCTATCAATTAGATTGTTTTGGACTTTTTGGTGGGAATCTCGTTAAAAATTTGTGTTCAAATATTGATTTGTGTTGTTTAAAGTGGTTTTTTGACTGCATATATAGATTCAACATCCCGAAGAATACCTTGAAGAATCTCTGGAGCACTTGGATTATAAAGAGTTCACCCCTCAAACTTGTGATTCCAATGAATCCTTGCCAGATTTTGGGCAAATTAGACTAGAAATTAGGCTGAAAAACTTTCCAGAAAGTCTAACAAGTAACCTACGCATTTGATTGACATGTGGAGGCCTAACTAGTGGGCCTTTAAGGTGCATGGATTGATGATAGAGTTGCTCGCCAAGTAGGTTGATCTATATATTTTGACAATGATCCCTTTCACGGAGAGATGTTTGGGTGAAGGCCTCATGAAGATAATCCAGTAGCTAATAGTCCAATATTAGTGGTGAAAGGGGGATCAATATCTATCTCTTCCATTAGTGATTTGCACACTCGAGAGGTAACAACCATGGTATTGAGGATTTGTGAGTTCCTAGGTACTCAACAAATCATTGGTGCATAGATGTTGGTCCTAGAAAGGGTTATCCAGGGGAGATTTTATGATTGGGTTTATTTAATGAGCCTAGAACATATTTGCTCAACTAACATGTTGTTGGATGTGTCGAGAAGGGAACTTTGCCTTTGGCTCATTGCTATGTTGTTTTTTATTTGAGCGAGTGGTGCTATTACAACCATATGTATGGCTAGAGTTGTGGGGATTTAGAGAGTCCTATATGAGGCAATGGGAAGAGCTCATCATTCATGAGGGCAAAGGAGAGGTGGGGAGGTTCTTCACTCCCACACATCGTCTCTAGTGGCTTCAAAAGCCATATATTATACTAGAGTTCTATATGTCTGAATGAATTACTGTAATATTCCAAATAGGAAAACAACAACAATACAAAGCATACAAAGACTAAATTTATAGCAGTATGGAAAACACATTAAAAACAACATGAAGAGAGCCAAAACTGCTGAGCCATTTTATTAAATTACTGGAGATGAAAAATAAGTACAACAATGCTCAAAAGATAGCACTCTAGCCGGCTAAGCTGGTTAGAATGGCCCTCAGATTCTCCCACCCAAAACACTGCTCTACTGCTGCTCTGTTGGACTCTTCCTCTGTGCTGCCCTGCTGGAAATGTTGCTGCTAGCTGAATAGCGCTGTGTAGATGAGGTTGATCTGGTGCTCAAAAAATTTCGGGATTTGGACACCAGACTCTACTCGAAAAACCCATAATAATGCAGAAATGATTTCCGGAAAGGCTGGCCTCGGAAAAGCACCTTCCTAGAGTTTGAAAACGCACTACTACTGTGTATGCAAAGCTATGGTATGAACTGTTAGATAGACTAGCTGCAACTGCTTCCCAAAGCTCAAATATTGAAGCGCTAATCCCCTCACTGGATTCCAAGCAGAAATGCCTTGAAATTTCTCCCTCTCTAGAACCCCTCTGCTGCTGGACTGCGTAAATCACTGGGTGATTGCGCTGCTATAGGAGGGACTACATGTGGCCTGATGCCAAGATACTAAATCTGCTCCCGTCGAACAATAAAACTACTCTCTTGAGCAAGCACTCGAAGTCCCCCGAGGATGAGGTTGGGATCTCCGCTCGGAGACACCTATGTGCTAAGCAGCACTGCAGACTCGGCTAAACAGCTCAAGTGTGCTGAAGTCGTAAAGACCAGAAAATCAGAATATGCAAGAATGATCTCCATGGCTTCCCTCACCCCCTTCTTATTCTTGTGAAACCCTAACAACCTTGGGTCCACTCATTAACTGCACTGCCACTTGGCCCCTTGGCTTCCACACATGTTGTGCTACCCTCTTGGCCTCTTAGCCCCACAAGCGTTGTGTTATCCACATTAGCTCTAGGAAAGTGGTTTTATTCTAACTGCTGGGTTTATGGGTCCCCTCACCCTTTTATTTACTTACTAAACTTAAATTTTTTTTTGCAAAAATTAATATTTCTAATTAGTTATCAACTAATTAGGAATATTACAGTCCTCCCCGCCAAAACATTGCTTATCCTCAAACAACTGCAAAGATGGATGCTGCATAATTTTCTTCCCCTCCCAAGTGGCATCTTCATCTAGAAGGTTCCTCCATCTGATCACATATTTTTTGACTACCCTGCTCCTTAGCTGCTTCTCTCGAGTGTCTAAAATGACCTTTGACTGTAAAACCAGGTGTCCCTCATCATCAATAAGCGAGAGTTCCCTAGTGACAACCACCTGCTACCCAAGAGCCTTTTTTAGGCATGAGACGTGAACAATGTTGTGGACGCTGCTCCCAGTTTGCAGCTCCAATTCATATGCTACCTCCCCAACACGTTGGGTCACTCTGTATGGCCCATAAAAGCGGGGCTTGAGCTTCTCAGCTCCCTTCTGCTTCAACGTAGACTACTTGTATGGTTGAAGACGAAGATAAATGAAATCATCTACCTCAAACTGCCTCTCCACGCAGCCTCGATCTGCATACAACTTCTACCAGTTCTGCATTGTAGCCAGGTTGTTCTTGAGAGCACAGAGTATGTCTTGGCTCTCTTGGATCCAATCCTTGGCCCTGGGGGCCTTGCTTGCTCCAAACATCACATCAACAAAGTTTAAAACATCATAACCGTATATAGCATAAAACTGAGACATACAGATTGAGATGTGAAATGTCGTGTTGTAGCAGTGTTCTCCCAAGTGAAACCAACACAACCATGCCTTCTGCTGCCCTGAGACATAGTTATGCAAGTAGCCTTCCAACAAATTGTTTACTATCTCTGTCTGTCCATCTGTCTGTGGGTGATAACTGGTATTGGGTGCAACTCAGTACTCACCAAACGGAAAAGTTCCTGCCAAAAGCCACCCATGAAACGACTGTCCCTGTCACTGACTATGGTCTTGGGAAGACCATGAAGCCTGAAGACATCTTGGAAAAATAATTCAGCCACCTGTGAAGCAATGTACTGCGCGGAAATGGCGAAGAAGTGTGCATACTTCATTAGCCGATCAACAACCACATAGATACAATCCTTGCCATGCACCATAGGCAAACCCATGATGAAATCCATGGAAATGCTCTCCCACTTCCCCTCAGGAATGGGAAGCGGCTGTAACAACCCCGCGCGATTGCTCAACTCCCCTTTTTTCTTCTGACAAACTTCGCACTCCCTGACATGCCGGAGTATGTCCTCCTTGAGGCCTCTCCATGAGAACCTCTCCCTGATGGCTCAGTATGTCTTGGTGAACCTTTGATGCCCTGAAAGCGGTGAATCATGTGCTGCGTGCAAGATCTTCTCCTTGAGCTGAGAGGCCCCTGTCAAGAAAATCCTGTCCCGGTAATAGATGACCTCATTGTTGTGAAATCAACTCCAAAAATAGAAGAAAAGAAATATCAATGCCTTAGAAATAAAACACTTTGAGGGGGCAACCTCCAATACATTACATGAATGAACAATTCTTGGATGACACAAATTACAAAACCTCCTTTCTATATATAGGAGTCCATGGGGTCACAATGTAATCCTAGTGGGGCCACAATGTAATCCTAGCCGACCTAACAATACTAATTTAAGGGCACAAGAATAAAAATATGAGGGTTACATGGGTACAATAATAACAATAAGGGGGTTACACTAACAACAATAAGGGACTATACTAGTAATATAGGGACCTAACATGCCCCTCTCTTTCAAAAAAATATTGTCCTCAATGCTTGAGTAGCTCTAGGTGCTTCTGTATAAAATTCTCATCCTCCCATGTAGAATCTTCAGTGGGTAAGTTCTTCCACTTGATGAGATACTCTAAAATTGATCGATTTCGTAGCTGTTGAGTTCTTGTTTCTGTGATCGCTTCAGGTTCCAATATGATTTTCTGTCCTCCTCAAGTTCTGGAAATATTGTTTAAACTGGAATATTTTCACCTATAACCTTCTTTAAGCATGAAACATGGAAAAATGGATGCACTCGTGAAGAAGCAGGAAGCTCTAATTTGTATGCCATAGTACCAATCTTTTGCAACACCTTGTAAGGACCATGGTACTTTGGCGATAATTTATTATCCTTCTTAGCTATTTTGAGGGACATTTATTTGTATGGTTGTAACCGTAAAAATACCCAGTCTCCTACATCAAAACTTCTCTCGCTGCGATGTTGATCTGCCTGTTGTTTCATTCGATTTTGTGCCAAATTCAGGTTATCCTTTAAGAGCGGAGAACTTCTTGTTGATGCTCGATGTGATCCTCCACTGCTTGAACCTTTGAATTTTCTCTTAAAGATGATGTGATGGACGGTGGATGATATCCATAAAGTGCTATAAGTAGGGTCATTTTTGCTGGAGTATGGAAGGAAGTGTTATACCACCATTCAGCGAGAGGTAACCACTTGACCCATTGTGTTTGTTTATCAGATACAAAACAACGAAGATATCCTTCCAAACATTTATTTACTATCTCAGTTTGACCATCAGATTGAGGATGATAAGTTGAGCTATGAGCTAATTGAGTACCCAAACAAGAAAATAACTCCGTCCAAAAATTTCCAGTAAAAATGGGATCTCTGTCGCTCACAATAACCCTTGGGCTTCCATGTAGCTTTTGAATTGTGTCCATAAATGTATTAGCAACTATACTTGCTTTAAATGGATGAGATAATTCACAAAAGTGTGCATACTTGGTAAGTCTATCAACTACCACCATGATGACACTCTTTCCTTCGGACTTAGGTAAACCTGTGATAAAATCCATTGAAATCTCCTCCCAACGTTGACTTGGAATGGATAAAGGTTGTGGAAGTCCCGGGGTCTTAATTGTTTCCACTTTATTCTGCTGGAAAACCAAACATTCCGCCACAAACTTTTGAATATCAGATTTAAGGCCATCCCAAAAAAAATTCTTTCTTCACCCTATGGTAAGTTTTTAAAAATCCTGAGTGTCCTCCTAAAGGAGAAGTGTGCAATTCCAAAAGAATATTTTGTTTTAGTTGGGAATTCTTACAAAGATATAAGCGATCTTTGTACCATAAGGAATCATTTTTCCAACTAACTGTATCAGATGTACTAGGATCTTGCTGCAACTTTTGAATGAGTGTCCACACTTCTTCATCCTTCTTCCATTCATCCCTTGCTTCGGTTATTCAATCTGGTTGGATAATAGATACGGCACAAAGAAATGCTTCCACCTCTTCATTCTTTCTTGAGAGTGCATCTGCAACAAAATTTAACTTCCCTTTTTTGTAGATTATTTCAAAGTCATAACCCAACATCTTTGTGACCCATTTTTGCTGCTCTTCTGAAGATAGTCATTGTTCCAAAAAGTGTTTAAGACTATCATGATCAATTTTTACCTTGAAGTGTCTTCCCATTAGGTAAGTTCGCCATTTCTTAGTGCATGCAATATTGCTAACATTTCATTCTCGTAAATAACTTTATGTAAATACTTTCCTTTGATTGGAAGACTTTCAAAAGCAATGGGTCTTCCTTCTTGCATTAAAACAACACCAATTCCATTTCCTGAGGCATCACATTACACAATAAAGGTTTTTGTGAAATTTGGCATAGCTAAGACCGGTGCTAGGCACATTGCTTCTTTAAGATGTTCAAAGGCGTTAGTTGCTTTAGGAGTCCATGAAAATGCTTCTTTCTTCAATAATGTTGTTAGAGGTGCTGCTATTCTCCCATAATTCTTAACAAACTTGCGGTAATACCCTGTTAACCCGAGAAATCCTCGCAACTGCTTTATGATTGTGGGGACTTTCCATTCCTTAATGGCTTTAATTTTGTTAGGGTCTACCTTAACATCCTCATGAGATACAATATGACCCAGATATTCAACCTTTTGTACTCCAAAGAAACATTTGGATGTTTTTGCATATAATTGTTTCTCCTGCAATAGTTTGAGCACCCTGTCAACATGTTGAACATGATCCTTCCAAGACCTGCTGTAGATTAGTATATCATCAAAAAATACTAGCACACATTTTCTAAGTGTTTGAAAATGGAATTCATCAACCCTTCAAATGTAGAAGGTGCATTGGTAAGGCCAAAAGGCATGACCAAAAATTCATAATGACCCTCATGAGTTCGAAATGCTGTTTTCGGAATATCTTCAGTCTTCATTCTAATTTGATGATATCCTGGAAGAAGATCCAACTTGGTAAAATAAATTGCTCCATGTAATTCATCCATTAATTCATCAATCATAGGAATTGGAAATTTATCTTTAATGGTGAGCTTATTGAGCTCCCTATAATCCAAACACATGCGCCATGATCCATCCTTCTTGTGTACCAATACTATAGGAGCGGAGAAAGAACTTTGACTAGGTTGAATTATACCAGCCTCTAACATTTATGCAATCATACGTTCAATTTCGCTCTTTTGGACATAAGGATATCTATAAGGCTTGATGTTTGGAGGAACACTTCCTAGAATCAAATGAATAGCATGATCATGATCACGAAAAGGTGGGACTCCTTTGGGAGTTTCAAACACCTTGGAATGATTGTCCAAGACTTTTTGGAGATCTGAAGAAATAAATGATTTTGATGTTGGAACTTCTAGTGAGCATAATTGTGCAATTACACCTCATTGTTCTTTCTTTAGAAGCTTTTCCATGACATTAGAGTTTATTATCTTTTCCAGCTTCTCTGCAATACCCCGTAATTCAACTTCCTTTCCTTCCAAAAAAAATCTCAAGAAAAGTTCTTGAAAATTAAAAGCTACCGTCCCCAAAGATTGTAACCATTGTACTCCTAGTACAACATCAACACCTCCCATAGGAATGGAAAGCATTGGACTATTAAATACATACGCCCCCATGGTTAGCTTGATATTATGGCATTTTCTAGAGAAATTTATAGTTCCTCCATTTGCAACCATCACTTGACATTCTGGTGCTGGGTATAGGAAACAATTCAATTCCTTCGCTACCTTAAAATGAATAAAATTATGGGTACTACCTGAATCAATCAACACTATTACCTTTTTCTTCTTGATATGTCCTTCTATATTGAGAGTTTGAGGAGTGGTAATTCCTGCCAATGCATTACATGATATGGTCAGACTCATTTCTTCCTCTTCTAGGGTTGGTTCGAGGTGTATACCCTCTTCTTTTGAAGATTCTTGTTCATTTTCTTCTTCCTCTTCACATTTTATGTAAAATAATTTCTTCTCAGCACACTTATGACCTTTAGTATATTTTCTATCACAACTGTAGCAAAGCCCTTTTGCTCTTTTTTCTTCCAATTGTTGTGGTGTCAACCTTGTAGGTTGTGCAAATCTAGGAGTAGCAACACTTCCCTCTTTATAGAAGTGAGTGGTAGGCTTCCTTGTCGCCATAATTTTACATTCAAATTTTCTGGCCAACTTGAATGCCTTCTCCAATGAATCAGGGTCCAAAACGCGAACTTCATGTTGGATGTTATCCTTTAAAGTACCTATGAAGAGATCAATCCTATGTTCCTATGAAATATCAATTACCCTTATATTCAATTTTTGGAAGTCCTCAATGTGCTCCCCCACTGAACCCTTTTTTTTGAGATTTATCAATTGGCTAAAGAAGGTGTTGCTCTTTGTAGCCTCATAATGTGCTATCATTTCCTCCGTAAAAATTGACCAAGTGTCAATTTTTTTACGGGAGAAAAGCCATCGATACCATACAAATGTATTTTTTTCTAAATGTAAAGTTGCAATGCGTACCTTTTATGTGTTTTGCACATTATTGAGATCAAAATATTGCTCCATCTGTAGTATCCATGTTACAGTATCCTTTCCATCAAACTTCCTCATATCCATTGTTGGAATATGGTGGTTCTTCCCTCCAACATTAGAGTGTATGAAATCACGATTAACATTTATTTTGTTCTTATCATGAGTTTCCTCCACTATCTTTTCACCATTAGGAAAATTTTTTTGTATCAACTTTGCCAAACCTTCTATGTCTACTTTTAGATCATTCTTCATGTTTTCCATGTTGTCTTTCATTTTTTCATCGATCTTAGCTTCCATGTCATCCATATTAGCTTCCATGCCCACTTCCATGCCATTCATCTTAGCTTCCACGCCTTTCTTCAAACCATCCATCTTAGTTTCCACGCCTTTCTTCAAAACTTCTATTTCATTTTTTGTTGCTCTTTGCGAGAGCGAGATTTGTTGCACTTGCTCTTGTAATTATATATGTCATGTTGCCATTCTTCGTCTTCATGAGTCATAATAGAGCCTTATAAAGGCTTAATGGGTGTTGAATTCTTTTTAGGGGCCATTTTAGAATTCAATACTGATATCTATTCTACAATATGCTCTTGGAATCAATTCAACTTGATTCTTCAAACAAGATTTATGCAATTCGGAAGAAAAAATACACACCTTTTACTTGCTTTTGAGGAGCTCGATATTGAAATTGAATTATATCTATAATTTTGGATTCTCAATATCTGAAATTCGGCCTTGTAGTAGCCCTCTAAAGCTTCTTTCAAATGCCACAGGTCTGATCTGATTGGATTCTTCAAGACAAGTTATGTCCAATCTCCCACAATGAAAAAATTATGGACTAGTTCAGTAGAGAGAAATTGTACGACTTGCCACGTGTCACTGCTTTCTCCTTTGTCATTGAAATTGATAGAAAACAAACTACAGTTTGCGTACTTGCAGCCACTTTTTACAACATTCTAATCCGATGCTCAGAGAGAGAGCTATGAAGATTTTCCCATGATCACCTCTTTGAGATGAAAATCAGAAGACTGAAAAAGCCCTAACTTCCACAGATCATATCTCCGAAATTATTGCAAACCAAGCTCTGAAATTTTGCGATGATGTGCCTAAGGATTTCAACTTCGTAGTTTAAAAATTTCAGCTTTTTACCCTTCGTAGGAACAAAGTTATAGGGAAAATTCCATGATGCCCCGTTTAGGTTAAATTCAGGAGCCTGCAAAATGACCTAAATTCCACAAATCATATCTTTGAAAATATTGCGAACCAAGCCTTGAAATTTTGCGATGATGTTCCTCAGGATTTTGGCTTCACACTCTAAAAATTTCAGCTTCTGAACCTTCGTAGCAAAAATGTTATAGTGAAAATGCCACGATGACCTATTTGGAGCAGCGAAACCCTGGAATCCCAAAGCTCTGATACCAAATGTTGTGAAACCAGCTCCAAAAATAGAAGAAAAGAGATATCAACGCCTTAGATATAAGCCACTTTGAGGGGAAACCTCCAATACATTACATGAATGAACAATTCTTGGGTGATACAAATTACAAAACCTCCTTTCTATATATAGGATTCCATGGGGCCACAATGTAATCCTAGTTGACCTAACAATAATAATTTAAGGGCACAATAATAATAATATGGGGTTTACATGGGTACAATAATAACAATAAGGGGGTTACACTAACAACAATAAGGGACTATAATAGTAATATAGGGACCTAACACTCATCCATCACCCGATACCGGTCATCTATCACCTTTCCATCCAACACCTCACAAGAAAAGCGGTCCTTGGAATAATCCACCAATAGTTGAGCCCTCCAATCCGCACCAAGGCTCATCAAAGATAACACTTCTGGCCTCCGAGACAAGGTATCCACCACCACATTTTTCTTCCCATTAACATATCGATGTTAAAATCGTAGGCCTGGATTTTGCTAACCCACTTTTGTTGTCTCTCCTGCAAATGTTTATGCTCAAGGAAGAACCAAAGACTGTTGTGGTCCGTCCGTACTTGAAATCTATTACCCACAAAATACTGCCGGAACTTGGCCAATGCATGCAAGATGGACAACATCTCTTTGTCGTATATAAAATACAACCTTTCATGCGGCAATAGCTTATGAGTCTCGAAAGCTATAGGATGCCCCCCCTGCATCAGAACTGCGCCAGCTCCTTCTCCTGAAGCATCACACTTGAACACAAACGACTGTGTGAAATTTGGTAATGCCAACACCAGACAATTTCCCATCACCTTCTTAAGCCTGTCAAAGGCCCTCTGTGCAGTGCCTGTCCAAAAAAAGGCCCCTTTCTTGGTGAGGTCTGTGAGGGGTGCTACAAGCTATGAAAACCCCTTGACAGACTTCCTATAGTAGGTGCAAATACCTACAAACCCCCGAAGTTATGTCACATTCTTTGGTTTCGGCCAATCCCGAATGGCCTAAATCTTCTCCTCACAGACCCTTACTCCATCCACTCCAATGATATGCCCTAGGTAGAGCATCTTTGTAAGTCCAAATTCACACTTGGATAGCTTTGGATAGAAATGTTTCTCCTCTAAGATACGAACTACAAATTCAATATGTTGCAAGTGTTCCTCCGATGTGCAGCTATAGATGAGAATGCCGTCAAAGAATACCAGCAAAAACTTCTCAACTGACCATGGAAGGCACAATGGTTAAATGCAAAGAATAGAAAGTATACAGCGAGCATTGGTGTTAAAGGCATCACCAAGAACTCGAAGTGGCCATACTGGCATCTCAACGCAGTCTTGGGGACATCATGGTCCCTCACCTTCATCTGATGGTACCCCAACCTTAGATCGATCTTGGAAAAGAACTTCGATCCCCTCGACTCATCCATGAGTTCATCAATCCTAGGAAAGGGGTATCGATTTTTCCTGGTTTTCTTATTCAGAGCCCTATAGTCGATGCACTTCCATAAGGTGTTGTCCTTCTTCTTCACTAACATGATGGAAGAAGCAAAGGGGTTAGTGTTGGGCCGGATGTGTCCTAATTCAAAGAGATCATGGATGGCTCTCTCAATCTCATCACTGTAGGCCTTAGGGTGCCTATAGGGAGTGGTGATCACAGTTTGGATCCCTTGCTCCAACTCAATAGTGTGCTTGAACCCTCAGTCTCATGGTCACCCCGGTGGTATGTCTCCAAAGACTGTGGGGTAGCGGTCCAATATAAACTGCACATCGGGGTGTACAGACTACCCTGTGACCCCTGCCTCTAAAACACACAACTCCACTACCCACTTTATGTTCCCCTTCTGGAAATCTGCCTCCATCCAGTGTGCCGAGACTGTCTGGGGTGGATATGTGTGCTTGCCTCTAATCATCTGGCGCTTCCCACTCCTCTTGTTCGTCCACTCCATCTCCAATGTCTCCCAATCTGTAGTGACTTTTCCTAGCATAATCAACCACTGCACACCCAATATCACATTGGTGTCTCGGATGTCAACCACAAAAAATAATCCATCGTCGTATATGTTCCCATGGTTACAACTGACGCTGAAACATATCTCAAGCACTACATGGTCTTGGCACTTGGAACCAATACAAAGAGTCCATCAAAACTCTCGGTTGGTATTCCCCTCCTCTGCGCTAGTTGAGTATCAATGAAATTATGGGTGGCGCCATTGTCCGCCAATATTGTAACAGACTGTCCTTAGACTGTGCCTCAGACTCTCAGTGTCAAATAATTGGGAACTCCTCGCAAGGATGCAAGGAATCATCCAGTTGGTGCAAATTCTCCTCCTCCTAGTGGTGGTGGTGGATCTCCTCCTGGTGCATCAACATTGGCATCTCCCTCCAATTCCTCATATGCCTCTTCTTCTCCCTCACTGTCAGAGAAGACCTCAATGCAGTGTGCCTTCCCCGTGGCACAATGATGACCCGATGCTCATGGATCCTATCAAGTGAAGCATAACTTCCTTCATCTCAAATCCCTCTAGGTATCATAATCCAAAGGCCCTCGACCCTGGTTTCCCTTTGGGGGTGGAACCCTCGTGTCTTTCCCCCTCGGCTGAAATGTTGGTTTTTGGGGAAATGGAGCTCTCATCCTTAGCAAGGCATCCTGTAGATCCCTGGTGATCAGAGGCTTAGTATTAAGCTAAAAAATGAAAGTGCTCAGAATTGATTGGAAAATGAATGATAACAACAAGCCCGTTGCAAGGAATTCGATGCAATTTGTTTCGTTGAAAACTATCTCCGTATGAAGAAGTTATATCCTGCTGATTGCCGTTTAGAACAGACAATTTTTTTTTTAAATTGCAGAATAGTGACATTTTGATGACATGGCAACCCAGTCAGCATGTAGGGAATATTATTCAGTTTATTCCCAGTGGCACTGTGACAAGTGTCACAACATAATTCGCCAGTTTGAGGTTTGAGAAGGTGAACTTACCTAATGTCCTCCAAGTTTGAATTTAGGTTCTTGATGAATTATTATGTGTTTGAATTATTTTTTATTATTATTAAGGTTGGATATATATATATATATATATATATATATATACTATTTTGTATGGTTTAAATATCATATATTATGTTATATTACTATATATATATATATTAATATTAATTATTAATTTTTGAGCCTTAGTCTTATAATTCCGCATATATGCAAAGTTCAACGGATAATGTTTATATTGGAGCATTACATATTAAAAATAGTCCGAGCAATATAGTATATGGGATGTCGAATATATTTCATAATACAAAGTCAAATTATATGGCGGATTACATTATTAATGGAGGGCGCATATATTATATGCAAACTATAAAAAGGTTTTATTATATAGTGGAGTAAAATGTACCGAGTTCGGGGCTTGACCCCACAACCTCCCCCAACCTACTCTCCGCCCATACCAATGGGCCATTGTAATAGTTCTTAACAACCTATGCTTCCGCCATTTGTTTATCGTGATACGAAATCCGATGCGAGGGTTTGGAGGGGGCCAGCCCCCCAGGCCATCTCCCTCCCCATATAACCAAGCTGCAAAACCAAGGGCAGAGCAGAAAATATTAAGCACAGAGTTTAACTCTAATCACAGGTTAATCCACTAATCTTGTGATTAAACCTTAATTAAACGATGATTTGTTTAAACCCGCTTATCATGCTAATCATGCTTATCCACTATTAATCCACATTTAATTAATTTTAACTTCAGTTTAACTTTGCGGATTTTTAGGGGCGCACCATTTTCAACGGACTTGCTATTTCGACGGAATTATCTGGAGTTTTCTCCAGATTTGGGGGAGGATTCTAGAGAAAAATTGAATAGGCCATATCTTAAGAAATTTTCAACCAATTTTGGCTTGGGAAGAGTCATTACTAGTAGATTGGCATGCTCTGGACACATTGGAATAGGTTGTAGAGGCATAGGAGAAATTATACAGGTGTTTTTGTCACTTTGAATAAAATTGAAGCTTAGGGCCACCAGGAAGGAAGGCCATGCCTAGATCAGCTGAAGGCCAAATGGAGAGAATGAATAGTAATTTCTGATAGATTTCGACATTCTGAACTCATGGGAGTATGTTTCATGAGCATTTGAAGCATGCAAATAATTTTTTTTGCAAATTGAGCTAATACAGAGGCCCAAGCCATGGAAGATGGACTAAGGAGATGCAACCCAGGAGGGGTGAACTCCTTCATCAAAACTTTGTGTTGATGTATCAATTATGATGGTTTGTTGTTCTTTATGTTTATGTTGTTCAACATTTGAATTTCATACTTTATGCTCTTGAATTCACTTATAAAACTCAGTTATTTTACCTATTGACACACATAAGCACCAATGAAACCTATGTACATCAAGCATAAGATCATCAAATAAATTTTATATCTGAAAGTGAAATTAGCATAGAAAAACAACATTCATACTTAGATCAAGTTGGTATCAGAGCTTGGATGAAAGGAAATGTTATTTGCTTGAGTTTTGTGCAAGTTTAATGGTTGTAAATTTGTGATGCTAACAAGGTTAAAGTTGTAGAGAGGTGAAGGGAAATTTTTGGTTGAAATCCTGAGATTAGGACCAGAAGAAGGAGAGCTACAAGAACACCATCTTCACCCAAAGTTCCACTCATAGCCGCACTTGAAGCACCTCAAGTTTTGTCTCAAGAAGCTGAGATTGAAGAGGTACAAATTATACAAGAAGTTGAGTTGATTGAAGAGGTACAAGCATCAGAAGTTGAGCTTGAATCCATAGCCATCATGTCAGGTGTTGGAGAGACTCAAGGTCATTCAGAAGAGGATGATGTCAAGAGAGAATTCAATGACATAAAGAGTGTGGTTAAAATTATGTTTGATGCATTTACTGCTGGGATGGCAGGAGAAGGTTCTAAGCCTCCACATGGAGAAGGAACTTCAAATGATAAGAAAGATGAAGAGAAGAGTTCAAAGGATAATGGAGGAAAGCCACCTCCATCTCCACCATCTTCATCATCCTCATCATCTTCATCAACATCATATTCCACTTCCACTACAAAAACCACCCACACTCACTCAAATAACACAAAAGGAAAGACACCCTTACTCAAACTAGATGTCAAATTTGAGCTTCCAATGTATAATGGCGAGGTAAATGTAGAAATATTGGACAATTGGATACATCAATTGGAGGTGTATTTCAGAATTTAGAACCTTCATGAAGATGACATAAAGATTCAATTGGCTTCTTTGAGGATGGAAGGATCTGCACTTGTATGGTGGGAAGCAAGGACTCAAGAAGAGACTAAAAACAATGGTAATATCTCTATGTCTTGGTCAAGTTTTATTGCTGCCATTAAAAGGAAATTCTATCCATTAGCTTATTTGAAAAAGGAAATTATGGATTGGCAAAATTCTAGACAGTTGAAAGGGAAAAGTGTGCAAGATTATACTCACGAATTTAGGAGAAGAGCTCTAATTTTGGGTATTAATTTATATTCTCAAGATTTTTTTTAAAAATATGTTGGGGGTTTTCACAGTTACCTTAGGCACATTATTCTCATGTTTAATCAAACAAACATAGATGAGGTTTGTGTTCAAGCCACATACTTAGAGGCAAGAGGGAACAAAACATAGATGAGAAAAGTGAAAGTGAGGGTAAAGGAAAGGGAAAGTTTTATGGAAGAGGAAAAAGAAATAGTTATGTAAAAAGAGAGAAGGAAAAAATCACATAAAAAAACTGTTCAAAGACTGGCCATGATGAAGACCACTATTGGCAACTTCATCCAGAGTTGAAGCCAAACAAACTAAAAGCCAAAGAAAAGGGGAAAATTGTTGCTATAGTTGAACATGACTTAGGGTCAGATTTAGGAGATGAGACAAAGATTACATCCATGGGTTTGAAAGGTAAACATATTGCAAGCACTATTTCTTCAAATTATTCAAATGTTACTCATGATGAAGATACAAGAATAGAAATTTTCCATATTAGAGCTGTTTCTAAACATACCAAGATCGATACACTTTTTGATAGTGGGTCACAAGCTAACTTGATTTCCGAAGACTTGGTTAAGCAGCTATACCTTGAAACTATTCGACATCCAAGACCATATCCTTTGGGTTGGATATGCAAGAATGCAAACTTGCAGGTTACAAGGAAGTGGTTACTAAGATTCGCCATCAATTCAAACTTTATTGATGAAGTTGAACTTGATGTGGTGCTGCTTGAGATATAAGGTATTGTATTGGGAAGTCCTTATCTGTATGATAGGAATGAAATATTTCGTCGCCATGAGAATAAATATCACTTGTTTAAAGATGGTACTGAGTACATAATTAGAGCACATAAGAAGAAGATAGGTTTGTCTCTTATACATGTAGGAGATATGAAGAGGATAGTGAACGCAAGTCATAATTTGACATTGTTGATGATAAAAAAAAGAGATGTTTTGAATAAAATTTTTCAAAAATATGCTTATGCTTGTAATGAGATGTTTCAGGATTCTAACAGATTGCCTTTGAAAGGAGGTGAATAAGATGTAAAACATTTGCAGCAGTCAACATCAATGTTGAGCAGTGTTGGAAACAAGATGTCGGTGCAAGAGAGTTCAAAAGTCAAATAGAAAGTGACAAAGCAGTTTGCAAAGAAGGCATGGGTTCCAAAAATGCTTGTTTTTGGTTTCCAAAAGGTACATGGAAATGATGAAGATACTTGGTCAAGAGTCGATGCAAGTACAAAGCGAGATCAACTAAGAATCGCCATGGTGACACTGTGCAAGGTGAGAAATTTTTTTAGTTTTCTTTGATTATTGACCAAGGTAGGAACAAGATGGGTTTTGCAAGAACAACTTGCTGCTCTGCAAATTTAGAAAAATTGCAGCATGACAGTGTCAATGACAACAAGAGAAGGTTGCAAGAATTAAGGAAAAAGTTAACTTTTTGTGAAAAGTTCCAAATGATGAAAATGAGAGAATTTCAGTGGATAGAGACTGGAAGGGTGAGGGAAAAATACCCTCATCCACATGATCAATAATCAAATAGATTTTGGGGTCCAAAAGGCTTCTAGTGGGTAGGAATGATCATAGGCTCAAAAAATTAAAGTGATTATAATTGATTGGAAACTGAACAACATCGACCGACTAGTTGCCAGGATTCCGACATGATTCATTTCGCTGAAAACCGACTCCGGATGAAGAATTTATAGCCTGCTGATCGTCGTTCAAAACATACAAATTTTTTTTTTTTGAAAATTGCAAAACAGTGACAGGTTGATGACATGGAAGCCCAATTAGCATGCATGGAATAAAATTCAGTTTATACCCAGTGCCACTGTGACAAGTGTCACAACAAGATTCTCTAGTTTGAGGTTTGAGAAGGTGAAATTTCCCAATGTCCTCCAAGGTTGAATTTAGGTTCATGATGAATTATTGTGTTGGAATTACTTTTTACTATTATTAAGGTTGGATTATATATATATTTTAAATGTCATATATTATGTTATATTATTATATTATTATATATATTAATATTAATTATTAATTTATGAACCTTAGTATTTTAAGTTTGAGAAACAAAACTTGATGAATAGAAATCATGATGTTATTGGACTGGAGGAGGAAGGAAAGTGAAAAACCATAAAAATGGCGGAAGGCACAGGTAGGTTCTGCCTTGGTACATGCTATAATGCCTACACACGTGAAGACTCTAGATGTGACAAGTGTTCGGGCTTGTCAGAATATCGAGGCCATTTGTGCTTTCTGCAGAAGGACACGACTTGTACGGGATCTATTAGGGTTGCTACCGGATAAACGAGGTTAGGATGGTGGTATTAGCTTTCACAAACCCTAAAAAACTTGCTAGACGACGTTGTGCATGAACGAGTTCTGTGCGGGTGTGGTTTCTGCGCTGTCGGGGTGTTAGTTTAAGACCTAAAGTTTTGTTATCGATGGGGTTTGAACGGGATCACGTGGACGTTGAAATGGCGTCGGAAGACCTGCTAACTTGCTGGGGACACGAGGTTTTGGCAAAAAACCTGGATCTATACTTTCCGGTAATTGCAGAGACAGATTAGATGACCAAAGGTTTGGAATGTGCCCCGGGTTTAACAAACGGAGTTGCACTGCTGGAACAAAGTTTGTAGAGCACCTTCAACTACATGTGGAAGGATGGGCATGATAAAGGGTCAGTTCCTCTTATGTCTCTTCCAGAGCGGTTAGGAGGTGATCTTCAACAGAAAAACCTGCAATCCCCTCAAATTTCATCATTGCCAGGTATTTCCTCAATTTCGGTTTTTACAGGGGGTTTAGAAGATATTGTAGCAAGCTGTGAGTTTCAAGGGTCTATGGGTCTCAAATCTTTTCTAGAAGATAGACATAGAGGTTAGGAGTGGGATATAGGAATACCTCAGGAAGATCCATTTCCGCAAAGAAACCCTATTCTGCGACAGGGTTTTAGTTTTCTGGAAAATTTGTTTCTCTCGCAAGGAAGCGAAGTGGCAAGCTCGGGACTGGTGTTGGCAGAGGGTTTGCTTCGAAATCCTTCGGGGTTGAATCAGACGGGTAGGGGACAGGTGGGGGTGTTACTTTCCTCATGAGTAGGGGAAGAAGAAGGAAGGTCTTCAGATACTGTTAAAGGAATAAGTCGGGAGGAGGATCTCGGGCTTGAAGCAAGGAAGGTAGGAGTTAGTGGCTCAGACTGGGAGGGAAATCATCATTCTGAGGGAAGGCGACCTGGGTCGCCTCTGCTAGGAGTACCTGATGCGCTCCAAAGGTCGTTGGAAGGTGAGGAAGGAGGAAGGAGCGGGGTTGCAGAAACAAAAAGGAAAAATAACAAGCTAATCAGGAGAAAAGATGAGCACCCTTGATGTGTCTTTAGAGTAGACATCCTCATCGACGAAGTTATGGAAGCAATAGAGACCATACTTGTCGGCAGAGTCAGAGGCAAGAAATTCTTGGAAAATTATATCACAGAATGGACTAGTTCAGAATGGTTGGATGCCCCTCGAAAACCTTTTGAAATTCAGACTCTAGCGCGGGGGTGGTTTAGCATCAAATTTGAGAAGAAGGAACATCTGGATTGGGTTCTTGAGAGGAACTGGAATTTTGGGAAGAGGCCTGTCTTGTTCAGGAAATGGACACCTCTTTTCGAACTTAGAAAGAAAAAATTGAAAAGTCCCCTATTTGGGTAAAGCTACCTGGTCTCCCATTGCCTTTTTGGACGGATTCAAATTTCCGTTCAATTGGGAACACCCTGGGACAATTTCTAGAAGCGGATCTGTCCTTCCAGCAGACCAGGGATCTGAGTGCGGCTAGAATTTTGGTAAACTTAAATATTAAAGAATGGCTTGCAGAGGAAATGTGTATGAATTACAAGGATTATGAATTCACTCATTCATTGGATTATGAACATTTACCCTTTCGATGTCATCGCTGCCACAAGTATGGTCACCTAGAAAAGGATTGCCCTCTTGGGCATCACAAAAGAAGGAAACAGAAAAGGACTTGGGAATCCATACAAACCACAGTTGCAGAAGAGAACAAGGTTCCAGAAGAGAATTTGATGGAAGGGGTTAAGGGACCGGGTGCAAACATGGAAGAAACATTACCTTCTGAACATACGGAAAATCACCCCAATGATCCGAATGGAAAATGACATCCACCCATGGTATTCATCCACACATGTTATTCATCCACCCATGGAATTTACCCATGGTATTGTAAATGGCACTGACCCATGATATTCATCCACCCATGGTATTTATTTTCCCATGGTATTGTAAGTGATATCTATCCATGATATTCATTCACCCATGGTATGTCTCCACCCATGGTATTCATCCACACATGGATTTTACCCATGGCATTGTAAGTGGTATCCACCCATGGTATTGACCCATGGTATCGACCCATGGTATCCACCTATGGTATCTACCCATGTTATTGTAACTAAAAAAAGGCTATAAATAACAAGCCTCACTTTGTAAAAGGGAAAATTGTCCACCATAATGTAGCTTCTACAATTATTCTTTGTTTTAATAAAACAAGTTTCTTTGTGGTTTTATTTTCTTTGTGTTCTCTCTTTTTTCTGGCATTCTAATTTGTAGATATTTTCAGATCCATTTCAATTTTTTAGATCTTGGGGGCCTCCCCCCAAGATCCGGATCAATGGTATCAGATTCAGGTCACGCCTCCATGGGAATGAGGGTTTGAAACATATTTATGTTTCAATGTTTTGTAGCAATCTTCAACAAACTCCATGAATTTTTTTGGGCAGCGAGTTTGCAGATCAGATATTAAAATTTTGGTGAAAAAGTTAAAAAAAAAATTACTCAAATTAAAAAAAAAATCGGCTGAATTGAAGTTCAGATGAGGGAGATATCACTGATTCAAAATCAACAATGTTGCAGCGATTTTTCTGACGATAATTCATGGACGGTGTATCTCCTATCATTTCTTGCAGTTTTTAGTGGGAAATTTCAGATACATGGTTATAGATATGTGCTCCCCTTGAAAAATCACCCAATTTAAAAAAAAAAAAATTGGTTGAATCGAAGTCCGGACGAGGGATTTATCATTGATTTAAAATTAGCTATTTTTTTTTTCAGAAATTTTGTGACAGTAGGACAATTCCAGCACAAATATAAGAGTCTAGAGTCTCCAGATAGCGATTTCAAACACATGAGAAGATGCTGAATGATCATTCCATTTCCAAAAACAAGTTATAATAAATATTTCAAGTTATATTGACCAAGTTATGCTCATTTTAAATCTAGAGCAACATTCAGAGCGAGTTCCTCGTGGAGACGTGCCCTCCCACCCCGCTTTAGTAGGCGCCTACTTCACATTCATCAGTTTCAGCATAGTAGTGTTCGGCTTGGGTTATTTGGACACGTTCCCTCCCACCCCAAGCTATGTAGGCACCTGCTACTTCATCAAAAACCAACATCACAGTTTTGGGTCAACCGCAAAAAATCCTTCTCATCGAAGTCCATTTGCTAGGCCACACACTGTTAATGACACAGTTGGTCACAAGCATCATAGGGTATCTCTATCCTTGGATATTTTTTTGTCATGGTTTTGGTTCATCCACAAACCCACACTTCATTGAAGTCCATTTTCTAGGCCGTACACTGTCAATATCACAGTTGGTCACAAGCATTACAGGGTATCTCTATCCTCGGATCTTCATTCATCACGGTTAAGGGTTAAATACACAAAACCCTTCTCTTCAGTGGCTCTTCATATTCAAAAAAGGCTTCTCAGGAGGGAACTTCAGGCAATGGGTACCGTTGATTCTTAAGGAGGGAGGAATGATCCGAATGGAAAATGGCATCCACCCTTGGTATCCATCCACCCATGGAATTTACCCATGGTATTGTAAATGGCACTGACCCATTGTATTCATCCACCCATGGTATTTATTATCCCATGGTATTGTAAGTGATATCTATCCATGATATTGATTCACCCATGGTGTGTATCCACCCATGGTATTCATCCACACATAGAATTTACCCATGGTATTGTAAGTGGTATCGACCCATGGTATCGACCCATGGTATTGACCCATGGTATTGACCCATGGTATCCACCTATGGTATCTACCCATGGTATTGTAACTCAAAAAAAATGCTATAAATAACAAGCCTCACTTTGTAAAAGGGCAGATTCTCCACCACAATGTAGCTTCTACAGTTATTATTTGTTTTAATAAAACAAGTTTCTTTGCAGTTTTATTTTCTTTGTGTTCTCTCTTTTTTCTGGCATTCTAATTTGCATATATTGTCAAACCCATTTCAATTTTTTAGATCTTGGGGGCCTCCCCCCAAGATCTGGATCACCCAGTCCTCCAGCTATGGAACAAGAACAAGAGATTTCCCCTGCACAGGATATTCCTTCTGAAGTAGGAACATTAGCAACTTCCTTGGAGGGTATGCCTCTAGTCTCTTCTCCCTCCCTTTTCACATCCTTATGTACTTATGTTTTTGCATTTACAAAGGCTGTTCCCTCCAGAACTCCACAAATGTAATATTTGCAAATTCATGATGTCATTGAGTCCCTTTCTAGTGTCATTACTTCTATCCCAACATCCAGCATGATTCCCCTCTCTGAAGCTGAGGTTGTTCTTGCCCCTCCTTAGTCTTGTATTCCTGAAAAAACCCCCTATAACCTAAGATACCCAATGAAAAAACCTTGGAAAGGAGAAGCTATAAGAGGGTTGGAGTCTATTCCCATCTCTATTGGCCCAAGAAAGCTAAGAGGAAGGAAATCGAATCTCTCCAAGGCTCAAGTCAAGGCTAAATTAGACATTGTTGATGGGAAGCAGTGTTCCCTTTCTGGGGTGCTTAGAGCAGTGCAGACACCCCCCTAGAGTTATCGATGATCATTCTCTCATAAAACTGTAGGGGTTTAGCTAGTCAGCCCAAAAAACTACCTTTGAGGGATCTAATGAAGTCCCACAACCCAGATGTCCTCCTGCTTCAAGAAACCTTGGGTTTGGGGGAGGAAGTGAAAGGTATTTTGTCAAGAATGTTCCCGGGCTGGGTGTTCTAGGCTTTGGATGCTCATGGTAGATCGGGGGGTTTGGCGATGGGTATCAACTCTGGGAGATTGCAGGAACTGTCTTCCTGGGGCTTTGAAAACTCCCTGGCTATGGAAGTCTACTTAAATGAGCTCTGGCACCCTATCCTCCTTCGTAATGTTTATGGCCCTTGCACAGAGAGAGTGCAGTTTTGGAACAACCTCTTTGCCAAATCATGCTTGAATGACTCAAACCTTATCCTGGGAGGTGACTTGAATTTCTCTTTGGGGATATCTGAATAATGGGGACCCTTTGTGTGGGCAGACCTGCTCGCTGATTTTTTCATCAATAAGCTAGCCTCCTCACATCTTGTGGATGAAAATTTTAAAGCCTAGACCTACTTGGAGGAACATGAGAATGGGAGAGGATTGGGTGGCAAAGAAGTTGGATCGTTTCCTTATAAATGAAGATTTGGTGGCCAGATCCTTTGTCTTTAGGAATTGGGTCGGGGAAGGAGGTTTATCTGACCATATTCCCATTCTCCAAGAAATAAAAGGTACAAAAAAAAATCCAGGAGCTTCGTTCAAATTTAATTCCTCATGGCTTAAATATGAGTCTTTCAACTCTTTGTTCCATGCCACATGGGGGAAAGACAGGCCAAGGGAACCTAGAAATATGAGCAGCAACTTTATGGAGAATTTGAAGAAAATGAAAAGAGCTACTCAAGATTGGGCAAAGGAAAAAAAATTAAAGGAGGAGGAGGAATTAAGGAAGGTCAATGAGGAATTATAGTTTCTTGAAAGTCCGAAGGGGGCAAGTTATGCCTCCATCAAATCAAGAGATAAAATAAGGATTCTGGAAGCAGCTAGAAAGAAAATACTGCTGGAAAGGGAGGAAAGTTTGCGCTGAAAAGTAGGGCCATATGGATCCTAGCTGGAGATGAAAATACTAAGTTTTTTTTAGAATTATGCCAAAGGAAGGAAAAACATAAATACAATCTGGGGGTTGCAGAAGGAGGATGGAGGTATGGCATGATATTTTGAAGACCTTTCCTCTCTTGGAGTCAATCACTTTAAACCACGGTTCAGAGCCCCTGTGAAGTCATCCATTGCTGAAGTTATTAGGGTGGCCCAGTTCTTTCCTAGATACATTTACAAGGAAGGAAACAACAACATCATGGAGCCTGTAAAAAAGGAGGAAGTGGAAGGAATCCTAAAATCAATGCGGAAGGATAAAATTCCAGGGCCTGATGGATGGACAGTGGAATTATTCCAACACTTCTTTGATTTCTTGGGGGAGGACCTGCTTGAGGTGATGGAAGAGTCATGTAGCTCAGGTTCCATCTATCGTCCCTTTAATGCCACCTTATTAGCCCTTATTCCCAAAAAGGAGCATCCAGAGTCCTTTTATGACTTTAGGCCCATCTCCCTTTGTACTTGTATCTATAAAATCATTACAAAAGTGATAGGCTCCCGCCTAAAACCTTTCCTCTCTAGAAGTATCTCCTTGGAACAATTTGGTTTCTTGGACGGAAGGAAAATCCATGAGGCTGTTGGAGTAGCCCAAGAAACCCTTCATAGTCTAAAAAGAAGCAGGAAAAAAGAGCCATTGTCAAAATTGATCTATCCAAGGCTTATGACAAAATTAGCTGGATGTATTTGAGGCTATTAATGACTCATCATGGTTTCAGGATTGATTTCATAAATTGGGTGATGGGATGCATTTATTCATCCATTATAGCCATCTTGATTAATGGGGTGGCTACAAAGTTCTTCAACGTCAAAAGAGGCCTTTGTCAAGGCTTCCCCCTCTCCCCCCTTATTTTTCTCCTAGTTGCAGAGGGTCTAAGCCTGATGAGACATGAAGCAAAAAGACGAGGGGAGATAAAAGGTATAAAGGTGGATGTGAACTTATATGTCACACATCTGTTGTTTTTTGATGATATAATTCTGTTCAACAATGGAATTTTGGAAGACTGTCATCGTCTAAAGGAGGTGCTATATATTTTCCTAAAGGCTACAGGCCTATGCATAAACAGTAAAAAATCCACCCTGATAACGAAAGGTCTTTCCAAAGAAGAAGTGGGAAAAATTGAGGAATTTTTGCAGTTCAAATTAAAAACCCTTCAGGACTCGTTCCAATATTTGCATTTTTACCTAAGGCCAGACTCTTATCACATTCAAGATTGGAAGTGGCTAATTGCAAAGATCGAGGCAAGGATGAAACACTAGAGTTTCAAATGGCTATCATGAGCAGGGAGACTAATGCTGATAAAATCTGTAGCTATGACCATTCCGGTGTATTTGGCTGCCCTCTCCTGGGTCCCAAAAATCATTCTCTCTTCTATCAATAAAGTATGCAGTAGGTTCCCGTGGGTGGGCACTAAGGTGGAACATGTGACGCCCTAGGTGGCTTGGGAGAAAATAGTGCGACCGAAAGCCTGGGGAGAATGGGGAATAAAGGAACTCCCCTCTTTCACAACTTCATTGGCAGCAAAATTAGCCTGGAGACTCATCACTCTGGATAATCTTTGGACGTCTGTTACAAAAAGAAAATATATAGACCCAATGCCAATTCTAGACTGGTTGCGAATGCCATTAAAAAAAATAAAGAATGAATCAATTGTTTGGAAAGCAACAATAGCTTCGGTTAAACTAATTGAATAGGGGCTATCATGGCATGTGGGGGATGATGCACAAGTAAGATTGGGTTGTGACCCATGGGTGGGCTGTATCGAGAGATATTCCTTATCAAGGGACCTCATTGAGCAGCTAGAACAAAGGGGCATCAGCACTCTGAGTCATATAGCAAAACATGATCGATCAATAATATGGAGACAAGCTTGGATGACAGGGGATGATCTCCATCTCGAGGACAGGTGGTTGGAGCAGTGGCAAGGCTTCATATCAAACCTTCAAAATTCAAATGTAAGGATTCAGGAGAAGACAGATGAGCTCAGGTGGGTCCACTCTCTGTCTGGAATGTACTCTCCAAAATATGGATACAATTAGCTAATGTCTCAGAAAGGTTGGGGGGAGCTAGAGTGGTGGTTCAAACCTTTGTGGGAGTTGAAGGGACCGGAAAAAACAAGATTGAAATTCTGGTGTCTTCTCTAGAACAAAGTTCCCTCCTAGGATTTTCTTCAGCACAGGGGCAAGATTGGACCTGGATGGTGCTCTTTATGCAAGGCTAGCCTTGAATCGGTTCACAATCTTTTTCTTACATGCCCTTTTAAAATCAGTCTTTGGAATGAATCTTTGAGGCTTCTCAAAATTCCACAAATATGGGAAGGTAGGGATGTGCAAGAGGCTTGGTAGAGGTGGTGGCAGGAAGCTCCAAATGACAGAGTTAGAAATATCCCTTTGTTAATTTCTTGGGGAACCTAGATAGCAAGGAATCTTGTTATCTTCAATGATTCTCTTTTTCCAATCATCCTCCTAGCGATGGAAGGGGTCTCCACTTATGATTATATCCCAATTCCATCACAACCGCAACAAGCTCAAGTCATACAACACGAAAACTTAAGGGGGGACATCCCGTGGGCTTATTTCGATGGTGCATAAAACCCTCAAAACAAATGTTGATCAGGCCTCTCCATCCATGTTCCTTCTGGAAAAATTCTCAAAGCATCGGTTGGACTGGGTTAGGGGACAAATGACTTCGCAGAATTAAAAGCTTTACACCTTTTTTTATGTTGGCTCTCGTTGTTGGGAAATGAGAGAAGTTCAGATCTTTGGGGATTCCTTGAACATCATAAAGTGGTTTAATGGGTCTCAAATATGTCTAAGTTATATTTTGCTTCCTTTACAAAATGAGGTGTCCCATATTAAATTATTTTTAATGAGATAAATGTTTGTCACATTTACAAAAAACGAAATTATGAAGCAGACCTCCTATCTAAGGAGGGCGTTTGGCATGATTTGGGGCACTCGGTAGTTGTCGAGGTTGATGGAGGGCTAGTACAAAATATCAAACAACCTCCATTTTCCTGATAGTTTCCTGCTGCTTTTGTTTATCATTTTTCCGTTATTTCAGAACATACATCATGATATAATTTTTTTGCACTAAACAAATTGTTTCTAATCCCTGTCTCTGTTTCAGAATGTTTTCCTCAATGAGGAGGTCCGGGAGATAGGAGCATACACTTATCTTCAGATCTTTGGACAAAAAGGTGTTGGAACTGGATTGTTGTCTACTACCTAGTTTTTGGTTTTTTGTAAATCACCAAAAGACACAATCTTTTTACATCCCTGTTTCGGACGTTTAATTTCCTAAGTAGGGAAGCCCAGGGGGTGAAAAAATACGTTTTTCTTTTACCTTGTGTGAAATGGCTGAGAGGATTGATGTACCTCAATATTCATCAGCATCAACTCCATTTCCCCTTCTCAAAAAATGGGAAAATGCAGTTTTTTGGAATGCATCATGCATATACTATGTAACTTTCTATGACTTAATAGATGGTTCGATTTTTTCTTTGGAAAAAATACTATAATTCTACATATATATCCAAAGTGCAATGGATAATGTTTATATTGGAGTGTTACATATTAATCATAGTCTGAGAAATATAGTATATGGGCTGTCGAATATATTTCATAATACAAAGTCGAATTATATGGCGGATTACATTATTAATGGAGGGCGCATATATTATATGAAAACTATACAAAGGTTTTATTATATGGTGGAGTAAAATGTACAAATTTCGGGCGGAGGTCGGGGCTCGACCCCATGACCTCCCCCAACCTACTCTCCGCCCATAACAATGGGCCATTCCAATAGTTGTTAAAAAACTATGCTTCCACCATATGTTTATTGTGATATGAAATCCGATGCAGGAGTTTGGAGGCGGCCAGCCCCCTACCCATATAACCAAGCTGCAAAACCAAGGGTGGAGTGGAAAATATTAAGCGTGAAGTTTAACTCTAATCACAAGTTAATCCACTAATCTTGTGATTAAACCTAATTAAACCATGATTTGTTTAAACCCGCTTATTGCGCTAATCACGCTTATCCACTATTAATCCACATTTTATTAATTTTAACTGCATTTTAACTTAGCGGATTTTTAGGGGTGCCACCATTTTCGGCAGACTTTCTATTTCGGCTGAGTTATCTGGAGTCTTCTCCAGATTTGGAGGAGGATTCTAGGGAAAAATTGAATAGTCCATATCTTGACCAAGTTTTTACCAATTTTGGCATGCTCTAAACACATTGGAACAAGTTGCAGAGGCAGAGGAGCAATTCTACAAGTGTTTTTGTCACTTTGAAGAAAATTGTAGCTAAAGGCCACTAGGAAGGAAGGCCATGCCTAGATCGGCTGAAGGCCAAATGGAGTGAATGAATAGTCCATTAGGGGAATTTTGAGGTCTAAAATGGGCCTCCTAAGGAAATTATAAAATAATAGTGAAAATAATAAAATAAGATTTGATGACATCATCAAATTTTAGAGGGAAAAAAGAAAAAAAACTACTTTTTCTACTCGTATTTTCAACTTATCTTCCAAAGTGTTTACTCATATTTCGATCGGGAGTACTCCTTGGATGCAAAATTTAATTCCTCATCCAACGAGTACCCATGTTGCATACTTTCGATGGACCCTGCTATACGAAAAATGAGAAATACATGAAAAACATGATTGCAATCACGTTTTTTCATGTATTTCTCAATTTTCCCATAGCAGGGTCCATTGAAAGTATGCAACATGGGAACTCCTTAGATTAGGAATTAAATTAGGCATCCAACGAGTACTCTCGCTCGAAATTTGAGTAAAAAATTTTGGAGATAAGTTGAAAATACGAGTTGAAAAAGTAGTTTTATTATTTTATTATTTTTTAATATTTTAACAATTTTAATTAAAAAATGGTGAATCATCCCCCATGGTTGAAATCATCATATTGAATCCTATTGGTTCTTCTAAAGTTTATTTTGGTTGTACATTTTTCTTAGGAGGTCCATTTTAGACCTCAAAATTCCCCTAATGCATTTCTGATATATTTCGACATTCTGAACTCATTCAAGTATGTTTTGCGAGAACTTGATGCATGTACACAACATTTTTTGCACTATTGAGCTAATACAGAGGCCCAAGCCATGGAAGTTGGACCAAGGAGATGTAGCCCAGGAGGGGTGAATTCCTTCATCAAAACTCTGTGTTGATGGAGCACTTGTGATGGTTTTTTTTTTTAAATGTTTTTGTTCTTTAGAATTTTAATCTCATACTTTATACTCTTGAATTCACTCATAAAACTCAGTTATTTTACTTGTTGACACACATAAGCACCAAGGAAACCTATGTACATCAAGCATAAGATCAACATATAAATTTTATATATGAAAATTAAATTAGCACAAAAAAACTAACATTCATACTCATATCAAGTTGGTATCAGAGCTTGGTTGAAAGGCAAGGTTATTTTCTTGATTTTTGTGCAAGTTTAATGGTTGAAAATTTGTGATCCTAACAAGGTTAAAGATACAAAGAGGTGAAGGGAAATTTTTGGTTGCAAGTCTTGAGATTAGGACCAGAAGAAGGAGAGCTACAAGATTACCATCTTCACCCAAAGTTCCACTCATAGCTGCACTTGAAGCACCTCAAGTTTTGTCTCAAGAAGCTGAGATTGAAGAGGTACAAATTGTACAAGAAGCTGAGTTGATTAAAGAGGTACAAGCATCAGAATTTGAGCTTGAATCCATAGCCATCATGACAGGTGTTGGAGAGACTCAAGGTCATTCAGAAGAGAATGATGTCAATAGAGACTTCAACGACATAAAGAGCGTGGTTAAAATTATGTTTTATGCATTTACTGTTGGGATGGCAGGAGAAAGTTCTAAGCCTCCACATGGAGAAGGAACTTCATATGATAAGAAGGATGAAGAGAAGAGTTCAAAGGGTAGTGGAGGAAAGCCACCTCCATATCCACCATCTTCATCATCCTCATCATCTCCATCAGCATCATCTTCCACTTCCACTACAAAAACCACCCACACTCACTCAGAGACCACAAAAGGAAAGACACCCGTACTCAAACTAGATGTCAAATTTGAGCTTCCATTGTATAATGTAAAGGTAAATGTAGAAATATTGGAAAATTGGATACGTCAATTGGAGGTGTGTTGCAAAATTCAAAACCTTCATGAAGATGACATAAATATTCAATTGGCTTCTTTGAGGATGGAAGGATCTGCACTTGTATGGTGGGAAGCAAGGACTCAAGAAGAGATTAAAAACTACGGTAAGATCTCTATGTCTTGGTCAAGTTTTATTGCTGCCATTAAAATGAAATTCTATCCATTAACTTACATGCAAAAGGAAATTATGGATTGGAAAAATTTTAGACAGTTGAAAGGGCAAAGTGTGCAAGATTATACTCATGAATTTAGGAGAAGATCTCTAATTTTGGGTATTAATTTATATTCTGAAGAACTTTGTTAAAGTATGTTGGGGGTTTTCATAGCTACCTTAGGCACACTATTCTCATGTTTAATCCCACAAACATAGATGAGGCTTGTGTTCAAGCCACACACTTAGAGGAAATAGGGAAACAAAACATAGATGAGAAAAGTGAAAGTGAGGGTAAAGGAAAGGGAAAGTTTTATGGAAGAGGAAAAAGAAATAATTCTGTAAAAAGAGAGAAGGAAAAAATAAAATGCAAAAAATGTTCAAAGACTATCCATGATGAATACCACTGTTGGAAAATTCGTCCAGAGTTGAAGCCAAACAAACTAAAAGCCAAAAAAAGGGGAAAATTGTTGCTATAGTTGAACATGACTTAGGGTCAGATTCAGGAGATGAGACAAAGATTACAACCATGGGTTTGAAAGGTAAACATATTTCAAGCACTAGTTCTTCAAATTGTTCAAATTTTACTCATGATGAAGATACAAGAATAGAACTTTTCCATGTTAGAGTTGTCTAAACATACCAAGACTGATACACTTTTTGATAGTGGGTCACATGCTAACTTGATTTCTGAAGACTTGGTTAAGTAGCTAGACCTTGAAACTATTAGAAATCCAAGACCATATCCTTTGGGTTGGATATGCATGAATGAAAACTTGCAGGTTACAAGAAGTGCTTACTAAGATTCGCCATCATTTCAAAATTTCTTGATGAAGTTGAACTTGATGTGGTGCCGCTTGAGATATAAGGTATTGTATTGAGAAGTCCTTATATATATGATAGGAAATAAGTATTTCATTTCCATGAGAATAAATATAACTTTTTTAAATATGGTATTGAGTACATAATTAGAGCACATAAGAAGAAGACATGTTTGTCTCTTATACATGCAGGAGATACGAAGAGGATAATGAATGCAAGTTAGAATTTGACATTGTTGATGATAAAACAAAGAGATTTTTTGAATCAAACTTTTCAAAAAGATGCTTATGCTTGTAATGAGATGTTTTATGATTCTAAAATGTTTCTTTTCAAATGATGTGAATAATTTGTAAAACATTTGCAACAGTCAACATCAATGTTGAGCAGTGTTGGAAACAAGATGTTGGTGCAAGAGAGCGCAAAGGTCAAATAGAAAGCGACAAAGAAAATTGGAAAAGAAGGCATGGGTTCCACAAATGCTTGTTTTTGGTTTCCAAAAGGTACATGGAAATGGCGAAGATACTTGATCAAGAGTTGACGCAAGTACAAAGCAAGATCAACTAAGAATCGCCGAGGTGACAGTGTGCAAGGTGAGACATTTTTTAAGTTTCCTTTGATTATTGACCAAGGTAGGAACACGATGGTTTCTACAAGAACCACTTGCCACTCTACAAATTTAGAAAAATTGCAGTATGATGGTGTCAATGATAGTAAGAGAAGGTCGCAAGAATCAAGGAAAAAGTTATATTTTTTTGAAAATCTCCAAATGATGAAAATGGGAAAATTTCAGTGGATAGAGACTGGAAGGGTGAGGGAACAGTAACCTCATCCACATGATCAGTAATCAAAGAGATTTTGGGGTCCAAAAGGCTTCTAGTGGGGATGAATGATCAGAGGATCAATATTTATCTAAAAAATGAAAGTGATCAGAATTGATTAGAAACTGAACAACAACGACCAGACCGTTTCCAATAATCCAGTGCAATTTCTTTCGTTGAAAACCGACTCCGAATGAATAAGTTATAGCCTACCGACTGCCGTTCAGAATAGAAAAATTAGAAAAAAAAATTGCAGAACAGGGACAGATTAATGACATGGCAACCCAATTAGCATGTAGGGAATATTCTTCAGTTTTATGCCTAGTGGAACTGTGACAAGTGTCACAATAGGATTCACAAATTTGGGGTTTGAGAAGGTGAACTTTCCCAATGTCCTCCAAGGTTGAATTTGGGTTCATGATGAATTATTATGTGTTGGAATTGTTTTTTATTATTATTAAGGTTGGATATATATATATATATATATATATATATATATATATATATATAATTAATTAATTAATTAATTAATTTTTGAACCTTAGTATTATAATTCTGCATATATATCCAAAGTTCAACGAATGATGTTTATATTGGAGCATTACATATTAACCATAGTCCGAGCAATATAGTGTATGGGTGTCTAATATATTTCATAATAAAAAGTTGGATTATATGGTGGATTACATGGCAGATTAAATTATTAATGGAGGACACATATATTATATGCCAACGATACAAAGGTTTTGTTATATGGTGGAGTAAAATGGTATATGGGCTACCGAATATATTTCATAATACAAAGTCGAATTATATGGTGGATTACATTATTAATGCAGAGCACATATATTATATGCAAACTATACAAAGGTCTTATTATATGGTGGAGTAAAATGTACCGAGTTCAGGCAGAGGTCGGGGCTCGACCCCACGACCTCCCCCAACCTACTCTCCACCCATACCAATGAGTCATTGCAATAGTTCTTAACAACCTATGCATCCGCCATATGTTTATTGTGATACAAAATCTGATGC